>ML427376.1:49236-72194 GCA_005239525.1 Nicotiana knightiana
AACTAGTTGTCACCCAAAGGGACCTAACTAGTGTTAGTTAACTATAGTTAAACAATAACCCAAGCAAGTCTAACCCTGGTTACCTAATGGTGATTTCAGAGACTTCAAGGGGTCATATTAGGTATTGTAGGTTAAGAAATCAGATTTTTAAGGGTAGAAAGGTCTCTTTCTAGGGCTGGAATGTTCTGAAAAGGGGCAGCTGTCCCAAAAGGTTAAGGGTGACAGCTGCCATGTATACTATTTCAGCTCTTGAAATGGGAATATACCATAGGATATCCCATTCCCAAATATTCTATAAATAGACCTCCTTCCCTTTAGACTAAGGGGGACTTTTTTTGGACTGCTGAAAATACAGCTCTTTTGACTACTAAAAGATCTGGAAATATACATAGCTTTTGAAAAATTTCTCTGCATATTTTTTACCAAAAATTGTTACACACACTTAGACATAATTTTCCACCTCTGAAAAAACAAAAAAACAAAATGGACTGCAGTAGGAGCGTAAAAACAACCTGAACTTAGTCTATCTTGTAGTTGTGGTCTTATTGCCTAAAGACCTGGTTTTATTGTTGTCTTCATTCAATCGTTGGTATTCGAAATCATCCTTTTCCGGGCTTCTTTACTGTTGGTTTCTTGCTGTTCGTGGGTGCTGTTTGTTGCTGCTGGGTTTTTCTTCTTCTTGCTGATTTCCATCTCTGCCTGACCTTTATTTGGTCAGGTTTCTTTTGTTATCTTTCTCTTAAATGTATGTAAAACTGAGTTTGTTTTATGAAATATAAAGATCTGAAACCTACTGTCTTTCCTCCATGAATCTGTATTTTTATTTGCTTAAACCCATTCATGTATAAACTTATGTGACAAAGATGTGATGCATGTATATAGAGTATTACATTATGCTTGTTTAGTTTCTAATCTCTGAACTTTATATACGCCTGCTTCATCTTAAAACTGTCTTTATATGATTGTGTAATCAAGGGGTTGTTGGAAAATAGCATCAAAGGGTAATGAACTCAACCTCTAATAGTTAAGTTCATCCTATAAAGATGCTTAAATATTGGTCTGGTTCAGGCCCTAGATATCTAGATATTATTATGAAACAACACCAGGGTATATGAATTTGACCCTCTATAATGGTCAAATTCACCCCATATTAGGTGCTTAAACAGTAGCTTATCACCCTTTAAGGGTACAAAATGGGTAATCAACAAGGGCTTTAGAGTAGGGAATCTGAACCCTTTGAATGGTCAGATTAATCCTCTAAAAATGCCTAAATAATCAAAATTTCTATATAGTTTATAATTATGTTAGTATTAGCACTAGGGTAGATGAGTTTGACTTGTTGGTAGTCAAATTCACCCCATATTAAGTGCTTAAACAGTAGCTTATCACCCTTTAAGGGTATGAAATGTTGTAGAATCGTGAATCTGAACCCTTCAAGTGGTTAGGTTCATTCTCTAAGAAATTCCTAAAAAGCCAAAGTCACAGTATAATCACGAGTTTGAACAGGACCTCTATGAAGATGAATCTGACCCCTTTTTATGGTCAGATTCAGTCCATAAAAAGACAAGAGCCTGTTCTGTTATAAATGGTGTAAAAACATCATTAAGGGTGAGTCTAATCTCTTTCATAGTATGACTCATCCTATAAATGTCTGAAGATCTATTGTTACTACTTTCCAAATAGTAAATTTTGGACTGATAGTCTACATTAAAGATGCACGAATGATTTTTTTTAGTATAGTTTAGCATAAGCATCATCCGACCTAAACTTGACTTCTTTTCATAGTCTTGTTTAGTCTAGTGGATGAATAACACACTCAACTAATTGGGGTGTTCTACATATTACAAGGGAAGGCTTAAATGTAAGGCCTTAAGGGAGTTCAAGTCAGTAAAATTGGTTGGAATCTTTATGTTAGTTTTCTTTGATTCTGGAAAATGTATAACAATAGTCAAGCTGTAATTCCTTTGTATCTATTTTTCAGCATCATTGTAATGTAATGTAAACTAGACTGTATATTCATTTCTTTTTAGCCCTTTACTTATAGTGTACAAACTGAATTGTGAGGTGATTTTTCCTGAAATTTGAATCTGTTTTCGAGAAATACTTCAAAAACCCGAAATAGGTGTTTAATCAAAAAAGACTTAGTGTTCGAATCACCCCCTGTGGAACCTTTCATAAAACATTTTTTTATCTGATTTTCAAAAATAGTTATTTCAAAATAATTGGACTTCGTAGATTTTTTTTAACTCACCTTGCACCTTGTCAAACTTTCTGAAAATCAAAGAGAGAACCTGCTCTTCTAAATTCATATAATTAACCTTAAAAGACTGTTTTTGAAGAATTTCGAACGGTATAAAAAACAGGTCTGCTATTTCCATCGAATTCAGAGGATGTTCCTTTTAAAAGAACCTGTAACAGTAGACATATGAAATCTCAATATATATGAGTGATGAACTAAATAGCAGGTATGAAATTGAACAAAGTCATTAGTCAAAATGTCCTTAATGTGGCTAAATGAGCTTATTTGATTCCTTAAATTTGCGATTGGTAAATCAGTAGTTCTATTTTTTTAATTATATTTTGCAAACATTTCCTTGATTGGTATGATTGAATTACATATCTTCCCTTATTTAACAATTAGCCATAAATAGGATTGGCCAAAAGGTTTAAACATTTAAGGGGCTAAAATATGGCCATAGCCCGAAGCATGTATCCTTTAGGCTAGTGAACATCATTTTAGGCGATCCTCTAGGTAGAGGGACATCCTTTAGTTTGAAAGTTGGATAAAATTAAGTGTCATTCCAAAAATTACCATTATCTATACTCGGGAGTGGCAACTCATGCCCCCGACCCTCAACTCCAAAATAATGATAAAACGCATATAGCAACCACGGGTGCATTTCATGTGACGTGTTTGCCATGTGCTAAAAAACAACAAGTGTGCGCCATCGTAACTTGTCCAAGATAAATCCATAAACATCAAAAGCGGCTAAAAGGTTAAAAAGGCTAAATGCACAATANCAATGTCACTGTAATTGAAAAAACTCCCTTATTACCCCTTCATTAATCCAGGGTAGTGAAAAAGGAGGTGTGACAGTTGTCATATCTGAGTGGGACCATGCAAAGCAGTCTGTGTTAGCCTTTAAATAATCAATTAACTTACCTCTTCTACTAGGGCCCAGCCTCGTGCCTATATACACTTTTTGTTCAGGCTTTTGTTCAGACAATGGAACAGCTTCGAGCTCTTCCATAGTTGTTTTGATGTGCTCGTCTTCCTCTGGTTCGTGAATGATGTCCGGTCTGGAATCTGCATATGTGTGGTATAGTACACCTTCCGTGGTAACTTGATTCACCTTCTCTTAAGTATTTTCTCTCGTACCTGTTTCAACAATAATACCTTCCGTACCTATTTGGGTAGTAATTTCTTCCATGCATGTTTGGGTGGTGTTACCCATTTGGGAGATTCCCTTTTCTCGTAATTCTTCCACCTCTATTTTCTTGTTGTAGTGTACCATAGAGTTTATATTTCTTGCGGTCTGCTGATCGCCTCTAATTTGCTGAATTCCCCATTTAGAGGGGAATTTAATTACTTGATGCAAGGTGGTGGGTATTGCTTTCATGTCGTGGATCCATGGCCTTCCCACGATCACGTTATAAGCCATGTCAGTATCCATGACTTGGAACCTGGTACTTTTGATCACCCCCTCAACATAAGTGCTAAGCTCAATTTCTCCTTTTGTTATAACCGTAGAGTTATCAAACCCTGATATGGCTCGTTCCCTTGGGATTACTTGATTCCCCAGTAGCATTTCTTCCACGACTCTTAGTAAAATGATATTGACTGCACTGCCTGGATCAATCAACACTCTTTTTACGTTAGTGTCATGAATAAGTAAAGATATTACCAGAGCATCATTGTAAGGAAGCATTAATCCGCGGATATATGCATCATCGAAGGTTATATCGTCCTCTTCAATATTTTTACGAGCCCGTTTTCCATATGTGATTGTGAACTTTGTGGTTGTTTTGTAGACCACTCTGTTTACTTCTTCACCTCCATGTATCACGTTGACGGTTCGTTTTGGAGAAGGAAGTTTTGGGGGCTCCTGTGTTCCTCATATATTCCTGTTTACATTTATCACTAAAAAATTCTGTTAAATAGCCCTGTTTCAATAAATTTTCTACTTTACCTTGTAAAAATCTGCAATCCGCAGTTTTGTGCCCATGATTGTTATGGAATTCACACCAGTGATCTGGGTTCCTTCTATTTGGATTTGACTGCATCTCTTTGGGCCACTTAACCTTGTCTCCCATGTTCCTCAATATTGAAACAAGTTTAGTAGTACTTACATTAAAGGTATGATCCCCAATTCTAGTATTACCTCTAGGTCATTCATCTCGATCTTTTCTGGATCTCGACGAGGATGAGACGACGTCTCTTCCTTGTGGTCTATAGTCTGACCTAGTGTTTTTGAACCTGGGATGAGTATCACGTCCCGAGGGTCCTATGTAAGGATCGTACCTATTCTTACTTGATCTTCTGTCTGATTCTGGACGTCTAGATCTGGAATGATCTTCATCTCTCGAACGAGCAATGATATATTCTTCAATTCAGAGTTTGGTACTATACCTGTTATATACATCGTTGCATGTTGTAGCGGGTAATTCTCTTAGACTTTCCTTAAGTCATCTCGTTGCTTCTAAGATTTTATCATTTAGGTTTCTTGTGAATGCCATGGCTGCCCAATGATCAGGCACCCTGAGTAACTACATTCTTTCTCGTTGAAACCCGTCTACAAACTCACGGAGTAGTTCCGTGTCTCCTTGTTTTATTTTGAATATGTCTTTCATTCTTTTCTCAACTTTTTGTGCACCAGAGTATGCTTTTATGAATGAATCTGCAAGCTCAGCAAAAGAGTCAATAAAATTTTCAGGGAGAAGAGAATACCAGGTTAAGGCTCCTTTGGTAAGTGTTTCCCCAAATATTTTGACAAGGACTCATTCAGTCTCTTGTTTTGTTAAGTCGTTGCCTTTTACTCCAGTAGTGAAAGCAGTCACATGATCACGTGGGTCAGTTGTTCCATCATATTTGGGAATGTTAGGCATTTTAAAATTCTTGGGTATAGGCAAGGGTGCCGCACTTGGCTTCCATAGTTGTTGCGAATACCTATCAACATCAATGCCTTGGTACTGCAGGAATTTGTTCGATGCGATCGTTCTGCTCCTTCATCTATTTCTGCATGGTTAGCAGTAAATTTTGTAATTCTGAGTTATTAGATATACCTGGTCTCGTTTCGAGAGATTCATTAGGAGTATCTCCTCTTCCTGAGTTTTCCAACCCAGATTGAGGGTTTTCCATGGTGATAGTATTATTGGGGGGTGGCTTCGGCGGTGTAGGTAACACTGCCGGTAATCCTCTTGCAAATTCTTGCAAAGCTTGGCTCACATACTCTACAATCATTTGCTTTACACGATCTTGTTCCACAGTTTGATCATTATCACCATTGTTGTTATTGGATCTTTCTGGGGATTGTTCCCTTGAACCACGTGGGGTTCCTGAAGGCGATGGAACTGGGGTTCCATTCCTTTGCTGGTTGTTGTCGTTGGAGTTCGACATAGTTCAGAGGATATCACTTGAAAAGCAAACAAAGATTATCAGATTACCGGTAACGTAACCAATTTGTTTAACCAAAGAATTAGATCCTTTGACTAAAGTTATTTCTAGGATAAACACGGGTTACTGATAATCAAGGAAATAGAGAAAAATGAATAATAGACAATATTGCAGAAATATAGAAAAGCAAAGTAGATTGTATTCGAGAATCAGATGCCTTTGCAAGTTGTATTCCCCTCCCTTATATAGGAGATTCCTTGATATAACGTACAACTCTTGCTATGGTTGCTCATTAATGACTAATTATGACATTAATGAGGCGTTACAAAGGATAACGGTAATTGGTGTATGGTTACATAATGTTCGAGTAATCAATTGTGGGTTCTTGAATCTGCCCGTAGCTTTGTCTAGATTCATTCTGACCGTGCCTCTTCCCTGTTTTGACCAGGTTGAGTTTCCCATGACTGATAAGCTCGAGGGTTTATTGAATCGTGCCTCTTTGTTCTGTACCTATTCAAAGAATCGCATCCAGCTGTCGCATTCTCATGTGTCCACGTAACTGGCTAAGTTGTAAAAAGCTGGCTTACATGTGAAATTCTTTTTTACCAATACAATAAGATGGTGATATCATAGTCCTTCAACAGCTCCAACCATCTCCTCTGCCTCAAATTCAACTCCTTCTGTTTGAACAAATATTGCAAACTCTTGGATTCCGTGAACACCTCACAAGAAACGTCATATAAATAATGCCTCCAAATCTTCAGCGCGTGAACAATGACTGCTAAATCCAAATCATGAACTGGATAATTCTTCTCGTGGATCTTCAACTGACGCAAAGCATATGCAATAACCTTTCCATTCTGCATCAACACTGCACCAAGTCCAACCCGATATGCATCACAATCTACAGTATATGGCCCCGAACCTGTGGGCAAAACCAACACCAGTGCCGTGGTCAAGGCTGTCTTGAGCTTCTGAAAGCTCGCCTCACACTCATCTGACCACCTGAACTGGGCACCCTTCTGAGTCAACCTGGTCATCGGGGCTGTAATAGATGAAAAGCCCTCCACAAATCGACGATAGTAGCATGCTAAGCCCAAGAAACTCCGAATCTCTATAACTGACGTGGGCCTAGACCAATCCTTGACTACTGAAATCTTCTTGGGATCCACCTGGATACCCTCTGCTGATACAACATGACCCAGGAATGCAACTGAACTCAACCAGAACTCACACTTAGAAAACTTAGCATACAACTGATTGTCCTTCAAAGTCTGAAGAACGACTCGAAGGTGTTGCTCGTGCTCCTCCCGGCTGCGGGAATAAATCAGAATATGATCAATGAAGACAATCACGAAGGAATCTAGAAAAGTCCTGAACACTCGGTTCATCAAGTCCATAAAATCTACTGGGGTATTTGTCAACCCGAATGACATCACTAAGAACTCATAATGCCCATACCAAGTGCGAAAAGCTGTCTTAGGGAAATCGGATGCCCTGACCCTCAACTAATGGTAGCCGGATCTCAAATCGATCTTCTAAACACCATGGCACCCTGAAGCTGATCAAACAAATCATCGATCCGCAGCAATGGATACTAATTCTTGATGGTAACTTTGTTTAATTGCTGATAATCTATACACATCCTCATCGACCCATCCTTCTTCTTAACAAACAACACCGGCGCACCCCAAGGCGAGACACTAGGCTTAATGAAGCCTTTATCAAGCAAATCCTACAACTTTTCTTTCAACTCCTTTAACTCTGCGGGGCCATACAATACGACGGAATAGAAATGGGCTAAGTGCCCGGAGCCAAATAAATGCAAAAGTCAATATCCATTTCGGGTGGCATACCTGGCAGGTCTGCATGGAATACCTTTGGAAACTCACGATTTATGGGCACAGACTCCATAGAAGGAACCTCGGCACTAGAATCACGAACATAAGCCAAATAGGCCAAACACCCCTTCTCAACCATGCGCCGAGCCTTCATATATGAGATAACCCTGCTGGAAGAATTGCCAGGAGCCTCTCTCCACTCCAATCGAGGCACGACGGCAAGGCCAAGGTCACAGTCTTGGCATGATAGTCCAGAATAACATGATAGGGGGACAACCAATCCATCCCCAAAGTAACATCAAAATCGACCATATCAAGGAGTAGAAGATCTACTCTGGTCTCCAGACCACCGATAACCACTATACATGAACGGTAGACTCGATCTACCACAATAGAATCACCCACCGGTGTAGATACATATACAGGAGTACTCAGGGAATCACGAGGCATAATCAGATAAGGAGCAAAATATGAGGACACGTAGGAATATGTGGACCCCGGGTCAAATAAAACTGAAGCATCCCTGCTGCAAACTGAAATCATACCTGTAATGACTGCATCGGAGGCCTCAGCCTCAGGCCTGGCGGGAATAGCATAACATCGAGGCTGGCCCCCACCAATCTGAACATCTCTGGGTCGACCTACTGCGGGCTGTCCTCTACCTCTAATAGCATGACCTCGACCTCTAATTGTCTGGCCTCCAACTCTGGCACCTCGACCTCCACCCCTAGCTGGATGAGGGGGTGGTGGAGCACCTGGTGCGGGAATCATAGCACGGGAACCATGGTGCTAAGAACTACTCGAGGCTCGGGGGAAAAATCTAGCAATGTGCCCCGGGCCACCACAAGTATAACAAGATCTCGGCTGCTGAGATTGCTGGCCCTGAATCTGTCCCTGTCGACCGGAGTAACCACTCTGAAAACTCTGGAGCGACGGTGCACTGATAGGAGCTGGTGGTGCACTGCGGGATACCTGGAGTGCTGACTGAAAGGGTCTAGGAGGATGACCCCTGCCAAAAGAATCCCTTCCTCCAGATGAGGCACCACTGAACCGGCCAAAATGACGAGGCCTCTTGTCAGACCCCTGACCACTACCCTGCAATAAGACCATCTCGACTCGCCTAGCCACATTGGTCGCCTCCTGAAATGAAATATCACTGCCTGTCTCTCTAGCCATCTGTAGTCAATCGACTGAGCTAGCCCCTCAATAAAACTCCTCACCATCTCTTAGTCGGCGGGGAGTATCATGATAGCATGTCGTTCCAAAGTGATGAATCGGGTCTCATACTGTGTAACTGTCATACAACACTGTTGGAGATGCTCAAAATGCCTCCGTAGATCCTCTCTCTGGGTGACTGGAAGAAAATTCTCCAAGAAAAAATCGGAGAACTGGGCCCAAGACAAGGGCGAGATCCAGCTGGTCTGGTCAAGAAATAATCCCTCCACCAAGTCTTGGCGGGACCAGAAAGGCGGAAAGTAGCAATATCGACCCCATTGGTCTCCATGATCCCCATGTTCCGGAGAACCTCATAGCAACTGTCTAAGTAATCTTGGGGATCCTCTGAAGATGCACCGCTGTAAGTAGCAGTGAAAAGCTTGGTGAACCTGTCCAACCTCCACAAAGCATCAGCAGACTTAGCTACTCCATCAGCGGTCTGAGCCATAATACCCGGTTGAACTACCTTAGCTGGCTGAGCTACTGGAGTCTGAAACTGAGGAGCCAACTGATCCGCAGTGTGAGTAGCGGGAGTCTGGACTCCTCCCCCAGCCTGAGAAACGGCTGGTGCTGCAGGAAGCAAACCTGCCTGAGCGACACTCTCCATGAGGCTCACTAGACGGACCAGAGCATCCTGGAGTACTAGGGTGGCAATGAACCCCCCGGGGAGCTGAGCTGGCCCAACCGGGACTGTCTGGGCAGGAACCTCATCAACAAAATCTACCTGAGGCTCCACCACTGGGGCTGCTGCTCTGTGCTGAGCTCTGCCCCTGCCTCGGCCTCTAGCACGGCCTCAGCCTTGGCCCCTCATAGGAGCTGCAACTGGAGGCTTGGGTTGCTGATCAGTGGATGAAGAAGCACGTGTTCTCGCCATCTGCGAGAGAATAGAGTAAAAATTAAGTTAGCAATGAGAAATCAAATCGCACGACAAAGAAGAATAGATGTGAAGTCATTCCTAGGCTCCGTAGCCTTTGGGGGATAAGCACAGACGTCTCCGTACCGATCCCTCAGACTCTACTAAGCTTGTCCACGAATTGTGAGACCTATGCAACCTAGTGTTCTGATACCAATTTTTCACGACCCGAATTTCCCACCATCGGGACCGTGATGGCGCCTAACATTGAATCCGCTAGGCAAGCCAACGTTACCGGTTATTCTAGATTATTTCTTTATTTTTAGCAACTAGTTAGTGACATACAAGATCAGCGAAAATAAAAGTGCAGAAGAAATAGAATCTAACAACCTTTTTAAATACTATCACAAAAACCCATAATAACAACTCCCGGAACTTGGTGTCACACTTTCACGGACTATCTACGAATACTACAAATAAAGGGTTTGAACAAAAGTAAATACATCTATTTCTGGAATATCTAGAACAGAATACAAATGAAATATGAGGGGACTTCAAGGCTTGCGGACGCTTGCAGGACTACCTCGGTGTCTCCGACTGGACTGAAGGCAGCCTCCTAGCTCTAATGTCCAAAGGGTCATGTACCGGGATCTGCACAACAAAAGATATGCAGGTGTAACATCAGTACAACCGACCCCATGTACTGAGTAAGTGTCGAGCCTAACCTCGGCGAAGTACTGACGAGGCTAGGGCACGACAATTAAGACAACCTGTGCAATTTAATAATATTGGGAAGAAACAATAGCAACAGGAATAACCAGTTAAGTACAAGGGAAAAAGGGAAACATGCTGGGGAAAAGAAATATCAGATAGCAGAAATAACAAAAATAAGACAACAGTTCAATTATCTAAATAACAGCAGGAAGTAACAATCACAGAGAAAACAGTGCACGACATCACCCTTCGTGCTTTTACTCTCATCCTCACCAAAAAATAAATAAAGCAAGTGCACAGCATCACCCTTCGTCCTTTTACTCTCATCCTCACCAAATAATAATTAGATACGGCACGACATTACCCTTCGTTCTTTTAATATCATAACATGGAACGGCATCACCCTTCGTGCTTTTACACTCTTCCTCACAATAATCAATACACGACATCACCATTCGTGCTTTACAGTCTTCCTCACAATAATCAATACACGGCATCACCCTTCGTGTTTTACACTCTTCCTCACAATTATCAATACACGGCATCACCCTTCGTGCTTTTCACTCTTCCTCACCCAAACAATATCAATAGCAGAAGTTTGGCAAGGAAAAATCAACAATATGAATCATAAATCATAACATCCCGGCAAGGGAACAACAATAAAAATATCACTATCCCGGCAAGGGACACAACCATAACCAATCTCGCCCAAGTACATATCTTTACATAAGATTCCTTAACCGAACAAATACTCGACAAAATCCATTACCAAGAATTTCCACCGAACGAACAACCACTAAAGTGAAATTCAAGCTATAACACAGTAAATATCAATGAAAGTCACATAATTCAAAATTTCCGACTCACAGGCATGCTTGACACCAACGTATAGGTACTCGTCACCTCACCTATAAGTTGAACATGGTATAAACACACATCAAATAAGACTCAACACCTATTCCCTCAAGCTAAAGTTAGGCCAAACACTTACCTCGACTTCCACGACCAAAATCAAGCCTCAATCACCACTTTTCCTTTTGAACTCGACTCCAAATCGATTGTATCTAGACATAATTGACTCAATAACATCAATAAACGCTAAATAATTCAATTCCAATACTTAATTACAGATTTTCTATAATTCTTCCCAAAAAGTCAAAATTCGACCCCGGGCCCGCTTGGTCAAAACATGAGGTTTGAACCAAAACCCGATCACCCATTCACCTACGAGCCCAAAATGTAATTAATTTTAAAATCCGACCCCAAAACGAGGTCTTAATTCCAATTATACAAAAAGCCCTAACTCTACCCAAATCCCTAATTTTCTACCCTTAAGAACATGATTTAGGCCTAGAAATCTAATGGGTGTTAATGGAAATGGAAGAAAATGAGTTTAAGATTACATACCTATGAATTTGTAGTGAAGTTCCCTTTCCAAAATCGCGCAATTTGGAGTTTGGAAGAAGAAGTTATGAGTTTTTGAAGAATGCCCGTTTTTGCTACTGTTTTAAGAAGACTGGACATTTACTCTATGCGTTCGCGAGCCTTGGCCGCGTTCGCATAGGCTTAATCCCCCAGGCCTACACGTTCGCGGGCCACAAGCCGCGTTCGCACAGTGTTATAGGCTACCCATTCCCCAGCTCTCCTCCTACTCTATGCGTTCGCGAAGGCTGGACGTGTTTGCATAGAGCAACCTACCCAAAGCTCCGCGTTCGCGTCCCAGCCAGTGCATTCACATAGAACAAATCCTGCCCCTTCCCCATTTACCCTTCGCGTTCGCACAGAACAAACACCTGGACACCAGCAAACAACAATAACACCAGATTTTTATAAGTAAAAATCACCCTGACGCTTATCCGAAACTCACTCGTGCCTTCGGGGCTCCAAACCAAACATGTACATAACCTCAAAAACATCCTACGGACTTACTCGTCCGATCAAATCGCCAAAATAACATCTTAAACAATGAATTGAGCATAGAAATCAAAGAAAAATCTTAAAACTTTCAAAGTCTCAAATTTTACAAATACGAGTCCGAATCACGTCAAACGACCTCCGTTCCTTACCAAATTTTACAAACATATCATAATTGTCATATTGAACCTGTACCGGGATCCGGAACTAAAATACGGGCCCGATACCATAAATTTCAAATATAACCAAATTTCAAAAAAATTCTTATAATTTCAGTAAAATAATTTCTTTCAAAAATTCATTTCTCGGGCTTGGGACCTCGGAATTCGATTCCGGGCATACGCCCAAGTCCCATATTTTCCTACCGACCCTCCGGGACCGTCAAATCACGGGTCTGGGTCCGTTTACCTAAAATCTTGACTAAAGTCAACTTAAATTCAATTTTAAAGGCAAAACTAGCATTTTTCTCAATTTTCATAAAAAAGCTTCCCGGCTATACGTCCGGGCTGCGCACGCAAAACGAGATGAAATAAATGAGGTTTTCAAGGCCTCGGAACACCATTTTGACTTGTAAAAATGAGAGATGACTTTTTGGTTCATCACACACCCGCATGCTATAACCCGACAATAATGCATAGGTACTCGTTACCTCACCTATACGTGATACCCAACATCTAAACACGTAGCAAATAGGCAATTAAGTCCTAATCCCTCAAGCCAAGGTTAACCACGATACTTACCTCGCTCCAACGGCAAAACTCAAAGCTCAATAACAACTTTTCCCTTTAAACAAGCCTCCGAACCAATAGAATCTTGCAAACTACCAACCAAACAATTCAAATAAAGCCTTAGGAACTACCCACGATTGTAAAGAATTCAATTTAGGCCATTTTTTGAAAAAGTCAACACCCGGGTCCGCTTGGTCCAAACCCAAAATTCAGACCAAAACCCGATACCCATTCAACCCCGAGCCCGATTATATGATTGATTTTGGAATCCGACTTCAATTTGATGTCTAAATCCCCAATTTATCAAATCCCTAGTTTCTACCTAAAAACGTCCAATTTCACCGTGAAAACTTTAGATTTTAGGTTGAATCTTAGAAAAAGTTAGTTGGAGATTGAAAGAAACTAGTTTGGAATCACTTACCAATGATTTGGAGAAGAAGAAGTCTTGGAAAAATCGCCTCAAAGGTATTAGGTTTTGAAAATTTGAGAAATGAACCAAAAATCCCTTCTAAGTCCTATTTCATTAGCTGCAGATCTCGCAAATGCGACCTGGGCTTCGCAAATGCGAAGGAACCATCACAAATATAAAGTCCTTCACACTTCTGCATTTTTCGCAAATGCGAAGAAAGGTTCGCAAATGCTAACTCTGGATGATCGCAAATGCAACACAGTCGTCGCAAATGTGAAGACTGTCATCCCCACACCAACTTCGCAAATGCGAAGGTTATTTTGCAATTGCGAAACCTGCGTGACCCAGCTTCTCTTCGCATTTGCGATGAGAAGGTCGCAAATGCGAAACTCTCAGATGTCAAAATTGCGATTCCTGATCTCGCAAATGCGAGATCAGAGGCCTGCAACAAGAACTGAAGCAAACCAGCAAATTCTCTAAGTCCAAATTCACTTTGTAGCCTATCCGAAACTCACCCGAGCCCACGGGGCTCTAAACCAAAAGTGCACACTAGTCTAAAAACATCTTATGAACTTGCTCGCGCGATCAAAACACCAAAATAACACCTAAAACTATCAATATAACACCAAATCAAATGAGATTTTCAAGAAAGCTTTCAAATTTCTATTTTCACAACCGAACATCCGAATCACGTCAAACCAACTTCGTTTCTCACAAAATTTTACAGATAAGTCATAAATATGGTATTGGACCTATGTCGGGTTCTGGAACCAAAATATGGACCCGTTATCCAAAAAGTCAAACTTTGGTCAAACATTTCCAATTCATTTTAGCCTTTAACTATCAAATTTCAACAAAGTCCGATATCTTGGACTAGGGAGTTCCGATTTCGATTTCGGGCACACGCCCAAGTCCCAAATCACGATACGGATCCACCGAGACCGTCAAAATACAAATCAGGATCCGTTTACCAAAAATATTGACCGAAGTCAACTCAAATGAAGTTTTTAGGCGAAATTTTTTATTTTTATCAGTTTTCAACATAAAAGGTTTACGAAAAAACGTACGGATTGCGCACGATAATTGAGAAAGGCTAAAACATGATTTTTAAGGCTTCGAATCACAGAATTAGGTTTCAAAACATGAGATGACCTATTAGTTCAGAATTAGGCTAAAAAAGGTTTTGGCTTTTTTGTGTTCTACGTGCAAGTCACGTGGTATTAGTTCGTTAGTTTCAGCTTCTGTTTGTCCATTCCGTTAGCTGGACTATTTGTGCTCAACTTAGAGGACAAATGGTACTCAAGTTTATATTTGAAGAACAATGTTATGTCTACCCTCAGAATAATTATGGCTAAAAACTCGAATATTGCAAATTGATGTACTTTTTTGGTTATACGGAGAGGCAGGAACACAATGACTTTGTATGGAAAATCCGTCCTAACTTGGGAAACAATAAAATTTTGTTAGTGCAGAAGTGTTAAATTAAAGCATATGGAATAAATAACCACACTAATAGTACATTGACTCTTCAATAATGGACATTATAACTCTTCGAGACTGCAGAGCATAGTATATATAGAAGCATCAAATATGAAGTCAACTTGAGGAAGATAATAGTATAAAATACACTATCATAGCAAACCATTTAGTCACTGATGTTTAGCTTTGCAAGAAAATTACAAAATCAAGAGCAACAACTAGCAATATGACCATTTAATCAACAAGTTATAAGTGATTTCCCCACTGATGAGAGTCGTCATTAAACTGTGCACACCATTTTCTCTTAACTAACATAACATTCAATCCCAGCCTTCTTGAGTCTTACTGACGATTATTAATGAGGACAATGAGGAAATCATTCCCATGCTCGCTTGCTCTTCTTGAATTTCTTTCGCAGATATACTGCAACCGTGCATCTCTATTGACGCCAACGTTCATATTTCCCAATGTCTTTAGGCATTGCAGCCTTGGAAAGTTAACACTGCCAACTTCCCAGTGCTCCAACTTAACACGGCCGCGATAATCGACCCCATCACCATTTCCAACTTTTCAGGTATACAGTTATATGTTATCCATATTTAACTAAAGAGGAAACTTTAAACTTTTTCTTTTTTTAGTAATATGATTGTTTGTCCAAGTATATAAATGGATGACAATGGAACAGAGTAGAGAAGCATCTAATATGAAATACACCATCGTAACAGATCTTCCAGTCATTAATGTTTAGCTTGTAAAAAAGATTACAAAAATAAAAAGCAATAACTTAGCAACACGACCCACGTCAACGGTGGATCCTTTAGTCATTATATGGAACAGAGAAGAGATCAATTGCTAATGAGCAAGTTACAACTAGTCTTCCCTTGTTTCCCACTGCTTGAGAGTCATCAAAGGCCAGCACATTCTCTTAAACAGCCTTCACCCCCCTACTGCAAGGAGAAGGAACTCATCATATTGCAACTTATATTTGGTGAGTTGGGGACTTCTTTGACTTTGTTCTTTAAATTTTAAACTATAATCACTGCTTAAACTGTTAATATATCACCAGGCAATGTGAAAGAAGAAATATACAAATCTTTTAAACTGATTAGCGAGCAATAATTTGAGACGGAATGAGTCTGCTTACCGATGATTATAGATGACGACATTGAGGCAGTCATTCCCCATGCTCTCTTGCTCTTCTTGAATTACTTTAGCGGATTTTGCAGCAGATATACTGCAACCGTGCAACTCTATTGACTTCAACGTACAGATTTCGCCAAAGTCTTGAGGGATTTCCTCCAAGTTCATGCATCTTTCCAGAAGTAGGCGTTGCAGCTTTGGGAAGTTAACACTACCAGCTTCCCAGTGCTTCAGATCTGTCCAACTGATTAATAGGAACTTCAGTTGACTGAAAGTCTCTTCATCATTTAATCTCCATACATCTCCATCAAATCCATGGTATTTAATTTTAAGCACTTGGAGGTTCGGCAACATTATAATATTCGCCATGTCTTCCCATGGTAAATAAGTATAACTTAACGTCAACCTCTTCAGAGATGTAGGCAAAGCATACGTACTTGGGATTCGGGAAAGTTGTACCCCGTCGCCCTTGAACTTCAACATTTCAAGTTCTTTTAAACAGGAAAGGCTACTTAGGCGCTCTCCCATCATTTCCATCAGATAATTTCCTATAATTTTCAGCTTCTTTAGATTTGGAATAGCAGAAAATAATTCAGAAGTACAGCTGGACAAAGCTAGGCACGAAAGTCCCTCCAGATATTGTAGCTTATTTGATGGAATAGGAAAAGAAAAGAAGTCACTGACATGAAAATGTCTTAAATTTTTCATTAGCCAAATTCCCGCAGGTAGAGTTGGAGGTGATAAACCTTCAACTAGGTGACCAAGAACGAAAGTCTGCAGATTATAAAGCTCTGACACTGACCAGTGAATATCATCATGACAAGTGAATTGAAGGTATCTGAGTTGTACTAATTTTGTTATCTCTAGAGGGAAAGTTTGGAACGTAACAGTAAGGATAGCCAACACTCTTAGCAGTTTGAAGCGCGTCAAAAGAGGAACTTGTTTAGAAGGTGTTTCTAATCCACGGAAGAAGTGCAGAGTTCGGGTGAGAACACTGGATGATGACTGCCAGGGATCATCCTGACGTATGTATGAATGGAAGCTGTAGCGACAAACATGAAGCTTTTTTGCCCAAGACTTGGTGGATTCTTGAATTCTATTAACCTGTAGGAACTTCTCCTTCTTAACTTCTCTTAAAATCAAGTCACGAATCAGATCATGGACACCACATGTTTTCCCCTCGCCATCAAATCTCTGCTTTCTAACCGTTATCAGATTCCTACTAACAAGATCCTCCAAACAGTCTTTTCCCACAAATTCTTCCAATAGAAAACCCTCAGAAACCCATAAGTTGATCAATGTCTCAATGTTAACCTCACTATCTTCTGGGAAAACTCCCATATAAAGGAAACATGGTTTAAGATGATTAGGTAAGTAATTGTAACTCAGAGCAAGCACTCCTAGACATACATCTGATTCATCATGAGCAACAACTTTACTTACACTTTTGGCAACACGTATCCAACTTTCTCGTGTTCTAGCAATTTTAGAGAGATGCCCCGCAACCACTAGAAGAGCTAAAGGTAATCCTTGGCATTTTTGTGCTACTTTCATCCCGATTTTCTCCAGCTCAGGAGGGCAAAGCTGTTGTTGTACCCCAAACACCGTCTCATGAAGTAACTTCCAACTTTGATCTAAATTCAAGAGGCTTATCTCATGAGGGATGCTGTCAGGGTCAGCATGAATAGCCAGATCTTTAAGCCTACTAGTCAAAATAATTCGACTACCATTGTTGTCGTCTGGAAAAGTTCTTGTCATNGCAGGTAGAGTTGGAGGTGATAAACCTTCAACTAGGTGACCAAGAACGAAAGTCTGCAGATTATAAAGCTCTGACACTGACCAGTGAATATCATCATGACAAGTGAATTGAAGGTATCTGAGTTGTACTAATTTTGTTATCTCTAGAGGGAAAGTTTGGAACGTAACAGTAAGGATAGCCAACACTCTTAGCAGTTTGAAGCGCGTCAAAAGAGGAACTTGTTTAGAAGGTGTTTCTAATCCACGGAAGAAGTGCAGAGTTCGGGTGAGAACACTGGATGATGACTGCCAGGGATCATCCTGACGTATGTATGAATGGAAGCTGTAGCGACAAACATGAAGCTTTTTTGCCCAAGACTTGGTGGATTCTTGAATTCTATTAACCTGTAGGAACTTCTCCTTCTTAACTTCTCTTAAAATCAAGTCACGAATCAGATCATGGACACCACATGTTTTCCCCTCGCCATCAAATCTCTGCTTTCTAACCGTTATCAGATTCCTACTAACAAGATCCTCCAAACAGTCTTTTCCCACAAATTCTTCCAATAGAAAACCCTCAGAAACCCATAAGTTGATCAATGTCTCAATGTTAACCTCACTATCTTCTGGGAAAACTCCCATATAAAGGAAACATGGTTTAAGATGATTAGGTAAGTAATTGTAACTCAGAGCAAGCACTCCTAGACATACATCTGATTCATCATGAGCAACAACTTTACTTACACTTTTGGCAACACGTATCCAACTTTCTCGTGTTCTAGCAATTTTAGAGAGATGCCCCGCAACCACTAGAAGAGCTAAAGGTAATCCTTGGCATTTTTGTGCTACTTTCATCCCGATTTTCTCCAGCTCAGGAGGGCAAAGCTGTTGTTGTACCCCAAACACCGTCTCATGAAGTAACTTCCAACTTTGATCTAAATTCAAGAGGCTTATCTCATGAGGGATGCTGTCAGGGTCAGCATGAATAGCCAGATCTTTAAGCCTACTAGTCAAAATAATTCGACTACCATTGTTGTCGTCTGGAAAAGTTCTTGTCATAAGATCCCAGACATCATTACTCCAAATATCATCCATTACAACGAGATACCTCCGACCCTTAAACTTTTTGTATATCATATCCATCAATTGATCATCAGACACTTTTTCGATATCATTTGTAGGACTAGAAAGAACGCCTAACAACAACTCTCTAATTTGGTATTCTTGAGATACTGTGACCCAAACATGGATGTCAAAGCGATGCCTGATTTCTGGATCATCAAATGCCTTTTTGGCAAGGGTGGTTTTTCCTATCCCCCCCATTCCTAAAATGGGGATAATCTCTAGAGTAGACACTGGCCATTTTAGTCTTTTGATGATTCTTATGAGGTCATCTTCAAGACCCACAACAATATTTTCTGGATTCAGTTTTGCAACATATGTAGATGAATGACCATGAAAGGAAGCACCTGTTTGCAAATCCTCACCATAGCCTTGAACTTCAGTTGTACCAAAACTGTTTTCCATCAGGTTCCTCTTCAGAGCATCTAATTTTTCTACGAGTGGAGACAAGGTTTCGCGTAATGCCTTTCTTTCCATAATCTTTAGTTCAATCACATCTTCTACTTCATTCACTACACTTTTAATCTCTCTCTCCAACTCTTCATCCTTTTCAGAGTGCTGACTTCTCTTGTTAAGAAAGTCTTGGAAATATTCAAGACTAGCAAGGAGAGAGTCCACTATTATTCTTGTTTCATCACTTATCCATGGTGGATTTAGTTGCACGAGCTGCTCCAGAGTTTGTATGAGAGAAATCACAGCAACATAAGCCATCTCTATGTAATTAATTGGTTTCCTAGATCAAAGAAAATATCAGTTTAGAGAACAGGAAAAGAAAGAGTTAATGAAGAGTTTTAAGCCTCAACAAATGCTTACCTACAGTTAGCTGTAAAGAAACAGTTGAACGTTTTTGCAGATTGCAAACAAACCCTTCAAAATATCTAAATCAATGCTGCTGCAGATTGTTATTAATAAAAAGAGAACTTGAGAAATTATAAGACCAGATCTCACTTACAAAAGGAACTGGAAGGTGAACTATGACCATTCTTGAAACTTGAAAAGAAGCCTAGTGACCATTCGAACGTGTTCTCTCTTCTCTTTTTTTATCCGCACGCCGAAAAAACCCATTTTGTTCTCTTTTCCTGTTAAAGAAGTTCAAATAGTGGTTATCAGATACTCCTATAGTCTTATTAGGTCTTGAATAGTCATGAGAAGTGTCCAAAGGCCAAGTCTTTTTCTATTCTTCATGTGTTTGGAAGAATGATTATAGTGGTGTTTGGTCCTACATATTATGCCCATATGGGTATAGGTCAATTATTGAGGCGATTTGCAGTCATGCCCTACATAGCATCCACCTTTTAACATATACCCTATTTTTAAAAATTGTTGATTTGGTAGCCAGCTGACAAAAAATCCGCACTAATATGACCATTCTACCCCTGACATAACATATAAAAATCACGCAGCTCCGTCTCTTCTCATATTTGAATCACGTACGTCTCTTCTCACATTTGAATCACGCACAAAACACTTCACCGATCCTTCGTCTCTTCTCAGATCTCCTCTCCCAAAGAAAAATTCAAATTGTAAGTTTTCGAATCTGACTGATGTTCATGATACCTGAGATTTTTTGCTAAAGTTTTGGTGAATTTTTTGCTAAACAATTTGATTTTTTGGCTAACTTCAGCACTAATAATATGCTTAAGTTATGTACTGTGTTCTATAGTTTTTTGATGAGTTTTTTCAAAAACTTTGTTGAAGTTTTTCCTCCTTCAGCACTGAATGTGCTGAATTTTTTCCTCCTTGATACAATAGATTTGTCATGAAAAATATCAGCACAAGATGCTGGAGTTTTTTAGTTCATTTTCTAATACTTCAGCACTGAATGTATATTTGTCATGAAAAACATCAGCACAAGATGCTGAAGTTTTTTAGTTCATTTTCTAATACTTCAGCACAGAATGTGCTGAAGTTTTTCCTCCTTGATACAATAGATTTGTCATGAAAAACCTCAGCACAAATGTGCTGAAGTTTTTTAGTTCATTTTCTAATACTTCAGCACTGAATGTGCTGAAGTTTTTTCTTCAAACTTCAGCTTTTTTTCATAATTAAATTCTTATGCTAATACTTGACACTAAACATGCTTCTCTAGGATGAGTTCAGTCTGCGTTGTACTTAATTTCAATGGGAGGTGGACTACTGACTTCAAATACTTGGATCATGATACAAAGCTTGTTCTAATTAATAAACAAGTATCATTCAATTCTTTCCTGAAAAAAATTAGTCAAGTTACAAATATTGATTCAAGCGGATATTCTGTGAAGATATGGTTTGATATCAAACTAAATACAAGCAAAGGTATGCTTGTAACTTCAGATGAAGAACTCAGTACTTGTATACATTTGATCAGTACTGATTCAGTCTACAAGAATTGTCATTTTGTCGTCGAAAAAATACAACGTTCTGCAACATTCAACCAATCTCTTGACAGTATAGCAGCTTCAGAACAATTTGGTGATTATCAACATGATCTATGGCAGCCAATAGTGGTAGTAGACAACGAGCAACAACTTTCTAACATTACATCTGCTTCAGAATATAGAATGCTACAACAATCACCCCCTCCTCCAATAAATTCATACCAGTTTGTGAATGAGCAAGAAGAAGAAGGGCAGCTAATAATGCAAATTGACAACCAACACACAATCCAACAAAATTTAAGCAACAACGAAGATGAAGAAAATATGGAATTAATAGCAGTAACATCAGATACAATTGATGAAATTGCTGAAACCTCTAAGAAATCAAGAAAAAGAGTGAGGGTAAAGCTGAAAGAATCTCCACCATGTAAAATACTTAGGCATGATGCACTGCCTGAGGAAGTAAGAGTAGGATCAATTTTTGAGAACAAGGAAAATATGACTAAATTTTTCTACAGCTTGGAGATAACCCAAAAGGTTGAATTCACAGCTGTTAGATCATGTTCAAAGAGATATGAGCTGAAATGCATTGAGGAGCAATGTGGTTGGATTGTGCGTGCTACCAGAATAAAAAATTCCACACTTTTCAGGGTGATAAAATATCATAACAACCATGAATGCTCAGTTGATGCAAGAAAATCAGATCAGAAGCATGCTACATCAAATTTTATAAGTGATCAAATTTTAGAACATGTTCGAGACAAAAAGATAGAGGTTACACCAGCCTTTGTAGAAAATGAAATGAAAAAGAAATTTGGAATTGACATTGGATATCACAAGGCATGGCGTGCTATTCAAAAAGCTATTGCTTGCATAAGGGGAACACCGGAAGAGAACTACCAGATTCTTCCTTCATACCTACACATGATGGTGCGTAGAAACCCAGGAACGTACACAAGCATAAAAAGAGATGATCAGAATCGGTAAGCAAAACAAATACCAACCATCAGCCTGAAGTTAAACTTCACACCTTCTGATTTGTTTTTTTTGTGTTTCACTGTACAGGTTTTGTTACATGTTCTTTGCTCCAGCAGCATCAATAGCTGGTTGGTCCTACTGTAGACCTGTTATTGCAGTAGATGCAACGTTTTTAAAGTCAAAATATCGTGGCGTTCTATTTGTTGTTGTATCAAAGGATGCAAACAATCAAATATTTCCTCTATCTTTTGGTGTAGCAGAATCAGAAAACAATGAGGCATACATTTGGTTCTTCGGAGAAATGAGAAAAGCAATTCAAGTCCGTCATGAACTGGTTTTCTTGTCAGATAGAAACCAGTCGATTGCAAATGGGATTAGAAAAGTTTATCCTGAAGCTCACCATGGTATCTGCCTCTATCACTTTGAGAAAAATTTAAAGCAAAGACATGCAAAAGCCATGGTAATAAATCTTTTTCAAAGCGCTGCAAGGTCATACAAACGTGAAGATTTTAATAAGTTAATGTCCCAACTCAAAAGTGTTGACAAGAAAATATACAATTACATAATGGAAGAGCCTCCAGAAAGATGGGCTCGATCGTGGTTCCCACGGCGACGTTATGATATGCTGACAACAAACATTGTAGAATCAATGAATTCCGTGTTACTAAAAGCGAGAGAAATGCCTATTTTAAGAATGTTAGATTACATCCAAGAAAAGTTGGGAGAGTGGTTTTACGAACGGAGGAAAAAAGCAAATGAAACTTTTTACGAAGTATCAATATGGGCAGCAGAATAGATGACTAAGAAGATGGACTTGGCTTGCAAAATGATTGTGAGTATATTTATTAACTTCAGGA
>MDKJ01050887.1:0-21460 GCA_005239525.1 Nicotiana knightiana
TGTGATCTTTCGTGTATTAGTTATTGGCTGTCTCAGTTTCAAATTGCTTGGTAATTATAGTCTTCCGTGTGTAAATTTCTTTTTTAGTGTTTGCATATAGAAATAGAAGCAATGTTT
Source organism: Nicotiana knightiana (assembly GCA_005239525.1). Classification (NCBI taxonomy): domain Eukaryota; kingdom Viridiplantae; phylum Streptophyta; class Magnoliopsida; order Solanales; family Solanaceae; genus Nicotiana; species Nicotiana knightiana. The sequence goes on from MDKJ01050887.1 coordinate 118, forward strand.
AATAAAACCAGTTCCCTGGAAACTCTTCCTTTATTGGAACAAATTTTCCTTCTTCATTTACTAGAACATTATGAGGCTCGAGTTGATGAAACTTAATCAATGCTTTACCTTCCTGGCAACATTTTCAATAGGATTAAGAAATTGCAGTTTTTTGTAGATTGGGACTTTGGCATGTCGAATTAGGTATAAATTTTGAATTAACTTGAACTGTAAAATTTGTATGGCTAATAGGAGTAATAATTGAATTCTTCTATGCATATATCTATTTTCCGGATTTCAAGTTGATAAAGTAAAGAATATTAAGTACATTGTCCATCTTTCCAATGAATGCTTCAAATTCTATACTGCACACGTTTTGTGAAGTATCTTACTTTATTGACATCTCTTCAGTAGCTTTCAAAGTATTTGGTAGGATACAATTTGCTTCAAGTCCAATAAGTAGCCTAAATCCAACTGAAAGTTAAGTTTGTCTTGGTTCTCAGACCCAGTTTTCACTTAGGTCTCCTTGAACTAGTGATTGAATATCTATTCAAATATTGTTAAGGGTACTTTCACCAAGCTATTTCCTGGTTCGGTGGCAATATGTCCAGATATATTTTTGAAAACATGACACCTTTGGTTTTATGGTTCTGCCCTGCTTTCTCATTGTGATAGACTCTTTGAAAGTCAAACTCTCTGGATTTCACCAAATATCTTTTATTTGGGTTCATTCTTTGTCTCTTCGTGTTTTTCCGTGAGAGAAAGTGAGATACTAGAAATGTTAGAAATGTTGCAGTGTTGCTACTTTGAAATCAGTGCTTCCGGCTGGTTCGGACATGCTCCAGAAACCAAACTGGAGAGAATCTTCTGTTGGTTTCTAATAAGTTAAGGAAAGTAAGTTTTATGTTTCAGCAAGGCGGAGAAAAACAATAACTGACATAAGTTGACCTATTGGGTAGGATAGGCGTCATTTATAAACAAGAGGCTTGGTTGACATAAGGTTGAATTTGATGTTTGACAAAGTCAGTCAAGTTTTAGCACGAGACTTTTCAAGAATATAAATTGGGTTAGACAAGATAGGGGTGCAATGGCACATGATGACTGCAAATATATTCCTTTTCTACTAAATTCACCATCCTGCTATCGTGTCACCTCAGTCTAATTACCACGAATAAGGATAACCCAGATATAGAGGAATGACACGGCTAAGAGATAAATTCACCCATTTTCTCTTTGTGGTGAGTGGGGGAATCAATTTAGATAGAGATGTGCAATAGAATTTCTCACGAGTACCTCACAGGCCATTGCAAACACTCTATTCAGGTAATCATAAAGGATTAACTAATATAATTCATAGAAGTGATAAGATTTGCATTCCATCAGAACAATTTGAGTTAATCTGCAGGCTTCTTCGTCGTATCGCGATAGAGAAATCTGTTGGGAGATAGAAGTTGTCACAAATCAAGCAAAACATGAAAAAGTTCAAACAAGTGACCACAAATTGCTTCTCTATATTCTTGCAACTGCAGTGAAAAGCTGCTTCCATCTGGGAAGTAGTTTCTTCAAATGACTAAGAAAGTAAATTATTATATACTATGCAGGGTGCTTGTTTCTTAGATAAAGTGTATTAGGGTGGTTCTAGATTACAAATAATGCGATCAGTTTGTCGATTCCGGTATTCGCTTGAGTACGTATTATTGTGATTGCATCTTTCAATTGGGTTGTCTTTATAGATGTTTCAGTCTTCCTTGTTATATTTATCCAGTTTTTCAGCGTGTACTGGATGCTCAAGACTGTTAATATTGTAGGGACATCCTTCTTTCGGGATCTGCAATTAGGCTATAGTTAAAAGATGGGCAAATTAGAGGCTGGAGCACAAGGTTCAAAATGTTAGTTACCATTTCAATGGCAATCCGAAGGTTGAGAGAGCCTAGAAAATTAATAATATACAATTTCTTCATATTGATTTGAGGAGTAATAACTATTTGTATGGAACAATAACGGCAGGCATTGTTGAGGTTCATGACAGGCCAGAACAAATCAAAATGGCGTTTCATCTACACAGACTAAATTAGAGTTCGCATTAAAAGGAAAGCATCCTATATGCATCCAACTTTGGTGGCTACAGTTGCCATGAAACTTGGATATGCTGATGCAAGAGAAAAGTGGCATGATGTATTAGCCTCTAATATTAATGTTTTATTTGAGGTTATAACTCATACTACATCAATATCTAAAATGTTACTCATAAAAAATAAAATAAAAAAGAGTTTAAAGGAAGTTTATCTTACTCTATAACAATTTCTTTAATGTGCTATTTCTCTCCTCTCGCTCGATATCTTGTCTCAGGTAGTTAGGTGAATCCATTTCCATCAACTCGCTACTATAAATGAGCAGTCAAGTTCGTCCTAGCTGAGAGCTGACCAAATTAGATACTTGTATTAGTTGTGTATGTGAAATTAACTTCTGATTGCTTGCATGTTCTTCTCTGTAAGGTTGTCCTTTCTAAACAAGTTTGTTTGTACCCTAATTGTATGAGAACGAGCATTGCTTTCTTTTGGTCCATTAGAGATGCTAACACTGATGACTGCTGCAGACGTCTGAAGCAAAAGGAAGGAATGCAGCTCAATCAACTGCGACGAAAAAGCATAGGGACCAAAATAAAAATGTTGGTGGTAACCAAGATGGATGCACTGAGAACTTCTCAATGATTTCCTCTAGGTCATCTTTGTTAGAAAAAGATAGAGAAGAATTGATGGCTTTGAGGGAGCAAGTGGAAGATCTGCAAAAGAAATTATCGGAGAAAGATGAACTTTTGAAGGAAGTTGAGATCTCAAAGAATGAAATGGCTTCTATTTGTGCTAAACTAGATGAAACGAAGAAGGAATATGCCGAAAAGGACTCTTTACTCATATCGACTCAAGTGCAACTCTCTGATGCAAAGGTGAATATATAATGTCAGCTTATGCCCTTACCAACCCCAACCCCCAAATTTAAAAGCAAAAAGATGCAAATTTTTCTAGAAATGTGTTGCAAGGCTCAACTTAAAGGTCACTAAATTACCTCTTAAACATTTGGCTCTACTTTGGCATATCATATCCTTTGCTTTCTGTTGAGAACAAGAAGTTTCAATCGATACATTCTGGTTAATTTTCCTGATGCTGCAAAATTTCACATTACTGCACTTTGAGACTGGCTCCTACTACTAGATCACTGCTTAGTTTGTATGCAGATTTTCAGGGGTAAACCCCCAACATGATGTCTTCCTTTTTGCTCTCCTTAGGTTAAGTTAGCTGACAAGCAAGCAGCTGTGGAGAAGTTAGAATGGGAAGCGATGACTTCCAGCAAGAAAGTGGAGAAACTCCAAAACGATCTAGAGGTGGTTCGGCGAGAAATAGCATGGTTCATACAGTTTGTTCAAAAATTGACAAAGAATGGTTCCAGGGCTTTAGCTGCAGATTATGATGTCATCCCTTACTTATGCGACAAGAACCTTGAAACAGTAAGCTAACCTTCCACACCTGTTTTTGCTATTAAAACTTCATTTTATTCTCTTGCCCTCCCACGCTCCTTGTGCAATCTCTGGCTAGGTCAAGCTATTATAACTTAGATATATTTATCTTCTCAGCTTCTAGTAGTTTATTTCGGATTTGTAAATCTCAAATTCGTTATGTACAGGATCCCCCAAACGAAACAGGAATGCAGGAAATGGAGTTGGCAAGAGAAGCTTACCTTGCAGCAATTTCTGCTGCTAAAGAAAACCAAGATGAAGCATCTTTTTCTGCAGCTGCCAAAGCAAGATTATATCTGCAGTCACTTGTTCTGAGAACATAACCATGGTTTCTGCTTGGGAAATGGACTACTATAGTTTGTTGTATTGCTGTGCAAATTAAATAATTTACAAGAAATATGTCCTCCACGATTGATACCGATATACAGAAGCTCTCTGTTGCTATTTTGACTAATTACTTATTTAATTGTCTCTCGACTTCCCAATTGGTGTATGCAATTCAGTTCTATTTCTCATTACTCGATTTTGTTGCTGGAAATAAGAAAAATGCAATAACAAGGACAAAATGTTGATGAATGTATATTCTTAACAGTTTGAGAATCCAAGAGGAAAATCTCGTAGGGGAAAGGGGGAGGAAAAGGTATCAAAATCTGCAACAGGGATGACGCACACATGTCCAAGCCTTATGCTTCCCGTAACGTGGGTCTTCCTCTGGTTTTGGCATTTGAGCTGGACTGCCCATCCATTCCCAGCCCAAACTGCAATTTTAGCCATATTGTTACAACTTAGTTTGCTAAAACAATTACAACATACATAAGAGAGAGTAAAATAACAAGATACTTACACAGGGAAGGCAAAGGAACCAGTGCTGCCATTAGAGTGATCATTAGACTCGCTTGATTCCGCAGATGGAGTCGTCTTGCTTTCACTAACATCACCTATGTGACTGATCTCTTTATCGACAGCCGCTGGCCATTCCTCTTCCATATCGTTGCTCCCTTTCCCCTCACCCTGCCAATAACAACATAATGTTATTTTACTGACATAACACGTATCAGTAGTTTTCTATTTTGTAAGATCTTTTTCAAGTGCTACACTAATTTCCATTACCAACCGACAGGTTGAAGGTTTTGGTAAATAGAACATTGTTGATTAAGCGGAGTAAAAAAAGATTTTAAAAAACGGAACTTGACTTTACCTTTTCATCATTATCTTCTTCAGTTGTACCATAGCTATCTTCTCCATCTGGACTGACCTTGTTCTTTTGACGGTGACCATGGAACTCTTGTCCATTCTCTACATAATTAAGCTGCTTTTTACAAGAGTTCAAAACAAAAGTGTCTTATTAATACTAATTATTCTCGCAATTTTAAGTCATATTAAAAAGTTAGCCCATGCTTCGACATTACTAGTCTCGATCGAATTATGTGTTATTATTATTTTTATTTATACCGTTACGAGTGATACTTTTAACAAATTCAATTCACAGAAAATTATTATAAAATGGAAGTAAATGAGAAGAGTTAAATACCAACCTTCCTACAAACAGGCCTTGGGCTTAAGTTCACATGATCAATTTTCTGTTGAAATTTCTCCGACTTTTTATCTTCCACTACATGTATTCCTCCATCATCTTCAAAGCAAAATACTATGTAATCCTCTTCTGAGAAACGAGGCCAGCTTGAGTCATTGCTGTATTGATCAACTTTTTCCTCTGCTGAAATCTCTACTAATTCTTTCCTCTTTTCGATTTTCTTTTTCAACTTTTTCCTGCTCTTCTTTCTGCTATGATCACCAATAGGGTCGAAAACCATGTTTCTACTCGGTTTTTGTGGCGACATAGCACAATACATATCTTTTTCGTCCTCTACCAAAAATGTACTATATCAATATTAAAGTAAAAGAAAAAAATATGGAAGCTTTAGAGTAAGTTAATTACCTAAAGGAAACCTGCAAGCATAGAAACAAGACACCCAATCTTTAATTCGCCACCTTACAAGCCTGGTTATTGTGAATGGACTGCTCATTTTTTCTTGGAGTTTTTATTCAAGAGAGCAAGATAAGGGAAGTTTTTTCCTTGAAGAGCAAATGTTAAGGAGAGGGAATTATGGGATTTTTGAATTTGAAAAAAGAATTAAAGGAGAATGAGGACATGGAAGCATGAAGAGTGGGAATTACAGTTGTATATATCCATCCCATAATGATTAATGAATAGAGTCGGTTATAATTTCATCTAACATGCTATAATGGGAGTAAAAACGTGGAGATATATATGGTAACTTTCAAGAACACAACGTCTTTCCTACACTTTGGTTGTCAGCCCAAAAGAGATAATAGAATCCAAATCCAAATCCAAATATAGATGAAAAGAAAAGAAAAGAAATACTGCTTTTAATGCTACACGTGCGACAGTGTTTGGATCACTATATTCTCGTGAAGTCTATACTTCTCGAAGGTATCGAGTCGAGCTATTTCAAAAGTTCAAAAAAAGTGTAAAATATTCTTTTGGTCCATAATTGGTAAATTGTATGTATAGGTTAGGTTCTTCCTACAATAGGGAAGTCTCTACAATTTAATCCCCACCTTTAATTGGTTATTAATTGTTTCTTCTTTTTGTTTATTTATATTTCTTGTTTCGACAGAAATTTCTAAAATAATGTTTTCACTCTCATTTAAGACTTATCTATGCAAGTGTATCACACTTTTTAGGACCCGTTTGTCCATAAGACAAATTTTCTTTTGTCGATTTTTTTTTCCAGAAATATATTTGTCCATAAAAATTTACAAGTTTTGAATTTTTTTTGAAAATGAGTTTTCCAAATCAAAAATTAAAAATTTCCCACTCACAAAACTGCAATATTTTTTCAAGTAAAATGCATGTCCAAACATAATTTCAATTCAACTATCATTTTTGAACTTGACTTTAAATGCTACTTTTTTTCAAAATTATAATTTTTATGTCCAAACACCTACTTAATATTACGTGATTTCGAATGGGTTGTTTTTCCCTCCAGCTTCACATGAAAAATCAAATGCTCATCCAACTTTAAGCTATAGAAAATTTTCCCTTCTATCGTTTCTATTCTGCTCTTTACGTACCAAGAAGTCTTAAGTCTTCTTGTAAATTTGTCGTAAATTCTGATCCACTGTTTTCTTCAATATAGTAATTTTAATGTTATGTGTGTATAGGTCAAATCTGCCATAGAATGTATAGGGCTGTTTACCTCGAAAATACGAGTAACAATTAAACTTGATTTGTGGTTTTAAAGATATGTGATTTAGTTCAAACCAATTAATAATCAAGATATATGAAGTAGAAATGAAAGAAACAAGTGAATCAAACCAATGTCACTCAGCAGTAGTGACCTCAAACTTAGTGACCTCGAGATGGATTAAGAGCAATAAAGTAAGAACAATAAATGAAAAGGACAATTCTGATGAACAGTAGGCAAAAAGTAGATAGTATATTCTTTGCTCAATGATTAGATGATCTTTACAAATGATTGGGGTCCCCTTTATATAGGGGGCCCTAAATAATGTATATTTCTATTTACAATAAGGAATATTCTTGGTACAACTGTCTAACCGCCTAGTACGGAATCGTACAATCCTATTCCAGGATTTGCGCCATGATCTTGGGGACGTGGTAGGAATCTAGCTCATTCTGTTACAAATCCATAATGGTACTATTTCGAAGTCGAGCATACTCGACTTCAGTATTCCTCGTACTCCTATCTTCGGGTTTGCATTCTGTCTTCGAGCTCGAGTCTGGTCCGTCGGGCTCGAACTTGACCTCGTCCTCGAGCCTGTAATTAGAGGAATATGATTTTGACCGTATACAGATAGTCCACGCATTTCTTAGAATAACATGATAAGAAACGACTTAAATCTTCAATCTTCGGAGCCCTTGATGATGACGCCATCCCCGTGACGTCGGCCCGAGGTGATCGAAACGTCCCATCGGTTCGCTTCCCCATGACATTAAATGCATACAAATATTGTTTGGCCACTAGCGTCGTTGAACCGTTGCCGCCCATCTATAAATATAAGGTCTTACCTTTGAGAAAACTTTACTTCAATTTTCAAACATCTCTGAACCTCCTTCATACTTCTTCTCTCTTGATTCGTTCCCTTTTATTATCTGCTTCTACTGTCTTCTTAGTCTTGGGAAACAACCAGGCCCCACCATCTTTGTAATTCAAAATCATGGCGAAAAATTTTAAAACAGTCCCTCAAAAGCAAAAAGCATCGTCTTCTTCCACTTCCCGATCGGCCAACGATAAAGCGTCAGGCCTCCATGAGATTATTCCAGTCACCTGCGTTTTAAAGAAGGACTTCGATGTCGAGAACCCACCTGCAGTACCTGGCCGATGTGAACATGCATCGAGGTACATCTGTTCAATAAAGGAGAAGCATCTCGAGGTTATGAAGAAGGAGTGTGGATGGGGGGACGAGGTCACTATACAGATCCCGACTCCCGAGAAGAGCATCATAACTCATATGGAGGGATTTTTAAGTGTTTACACTTACCCCTTCACACTAGGTCCCCTCGATCCAGTGGTGATTGATTTCTGTAAAAGGTACGAGGTCACCCTAGGACAGATCCACCCTTCCTTTTGGCGCATCGTGATTATGCTGCGCTATTTTTCTAGCAAGGCCGAGGGGCTGGAGTTTACCCTCAATCACCTCATCAGATTGTATCGGCCTCAACTTTTTTGCGGACTGATAAAGCTCCAACGTCGGTCCAAGAAAGCTTTCTTTGCCAGTAATGACGAGACCAAAGATCGAGGCTGGATGAGTCGATTCATCTGAGTGAAGACCTCAGACATCATTCCCTAGGAAAAAATTCCGTTTCCTGAGAGATGGAACATCCGACGTAAGTAAAAAAATTCTTTTACCAGTATTCCCTTGTGTTTTGTCCTCGCATTGTGTGATGCCTTCACCCTTTCATGCAATTGATGCTTGGATGCCACATGCAATCCCTGACCTTGAGGACTAGGTCAGGAAGTTGATTGAGACCTCCTCGTATGACGAGCGCAAATGGCGGGACTTGTCGAGGGGTAAATGGGAGGCCAAACATCATGGTAAGTTCTCCTTCCAGATTTTGATATATTTTCTCCTATTAGTGATGCCACCTAACTCAGGCTTATTTGTGCAGGCATAGGATATGTCTCTGAAATGAGGCCAACCCCGTCCAGGGAAGAGACCGAGTCCCCGATCCCGAAATCAGGGAAAGACAACAAAAGAAAGAGGGTTTCGAATCCCGAAGACCCTCAAGATAAGAAAGCCCCTGCTTGAAGGCTGCGGAGGAGATTTGCTCATGTGGACGCAAATTTGGCGCACGATTCCCCGGATAACGAAGAAAATGATGGTGAAGAGTCGGCTTTGGATCCTCGAACCAGGAAACCAATCGAGACCGCCAAGCCCTCGGAACTAGAGACCTCATCTCGTAGTGAGGGAAATCCAAAGAAAGACTCGGGCAAGGCCCCCGTGTCCCCGGAGGTTGAGATCGTTCCTCCGCCTTCAACAAATATACCGGAGGGGGCGAGTGCTAAAACCCTCGAAGCTAATGAGAACGCCCCGAGTGAAGAGCTCGGGGCCATGACAACAGGTCACTCCCTTTCTTTGCCAACTTATTCCGAGGAGGCAATCGAAGAAGCCAACGCTCTGCGTATGCCCGATCCGAGCAAGGTCCTCAAATAAGATCCCTTGTAGAGTTGCTTTGTTAGGATCGATGATACCTTCGACTTTAACGATGCATCCACCCTCTTCGAAGAGGCTCAATATCTCCTCTCTCGGGTAAATACTAAATTTCATTGTTGCAATTTTTCTTTCTTTCTTTTCCTTTGTATGACATATCTTCATTTCATGAATAGGCTATCGTCAAGTTTAAAGCCGAGCTGAGCCAATGTGAGGCCGGGCTTAGGAAGGTTTTAGGTGAAGAGAAGGCCCTGAGCCTCCCCTATGACTAAAAGGAGGAAGAGCTTAAGGACCTTTGGGCTGAATTGGCCAAATCTCGAAAAAACGAGACCGAGCTAGATGAGCAGGTAACTGTGATTTTAACAGAGCATGGCCTTCTTAGACTTACTTCGGAGGCTAATGCTTCGATGTCTCAGCTGCAACAGAAGTTGGAGATGATCGGGCAGCTTCGGGGCGAGATTGATCAAGTTAGGGTTGACTGTCATAAGTGGAAAAGGAACATGGATCAGCTTGTTACCGATAAGAAAGTTGTTACAGCTCAACTGACCTCGGTTGAAACTCAATTCCGGGCCTTAAAGCGAAAGTCCTGGCTCATGCCAAGAAAATCGAGGAGTTAGAGGCAGAGCTTGCTAGAGCCCGGACCGAAACTGCACAAGCCAAGGCTGAAGTTGAGAAGAGGAAAACCACGGCTGATAAGTCCATTGTCGTGTACTTAAGAGATGCCGAGGATGTTCAAGAGGAGCTGAGGGAGGCCTCCGACAGGGAAAAATGAAGCAATTATTTGGCCAAGTGCCAAGCCCGGAGGGAGACTCTCGAAGAAATCCACGCCCGAGGGTTCAACCTTGCTGAAGAGATAGCCGAAGCAAAGGCGCGGGAAACAGATGCCAGGTTTCTTGTCTCTTCTGATGACGAGAATGCTATGAGTGGTTTTGGGGACGGAGAAGGAGAAGAAGTTTCCTCCGAGGAAGAGAGGGTTCCTGACGACAAAGTTGCCGAGGGCGCAATTCCTAAGGATGGCGCTTCCGGGGATGTGACCCTGAAAATAGATTAGGTTCTCTTTTTATTTTTTTTGTGCAAGGGCCCCTTGTGGGAGTTGTAAATATGTTCTTTAAAACATCCCCTTATGAATATAAAGTATCCTTTTGCTCTATCCTCAACTTGTGTTGAATTTTATTTTGTCCTTGTTTGTGGAAAATTGGATAACTTAAATGATCAGTCCTATTACTGGACTCAGAAAATAATAAACCCTTAGGTTTTTTATTGGTACTATAATACCCATTAAGGTTTTGTTAATCCACGAGCTAAGTTTAAATTGATTTGATGTGAGCTCGGGATTTCGGAATTCTCGAGTCTGAGTTGAGCGATAACGGGGTCTCGATCTGTATGTTTTGGACCTTAAGCCTTTTTAAGTGGGCCCTTAGGCTCTTATACATCGGCCTTAGGCTCTTTAAGTTAGCCCTTAGGCTCTTATACATCGTCCCTTAGGCTCTTTTAAGTTGGGCCGATTCGGCCTCTAAAGTGGCTATAAATTTTCCCTCTTTTCGGCTGAAAGACTTAGTGAAAATTTTTGTATGCCTTAGCATGTATTTTTTGTACCCGTTTGGGTTTTTCGAAGGTTTGACGTATTGGAACCTTATTAATAGTTAGTTTGTGTAAACATAATTGAATACTTCTTGAGGTTTTTTCAAAGGGTGATGTTATCGAAGCCTTTAAATTATTCGACTGCTGAATTTATCGAAGCCCTTTATATTTTGCTTTTGCCGAGCGTAGCCTGATTTAACCAGTTTTTTCAAAGTGTTTTAAGGCCTTTAGTTTTATGGCAAAAGTAGGACGTCTCCGAGCCGCATTATCTCGGTCGTAGCCTTTTTATATGACCGTAGTCTTTAGTATGGCCATAGCCTTTTAGTATGGACGTAGCCTTTAGTCCCCGAATATGATGGCCTTGGCCTTTACATCGAGGGGATACCTTTTCTAGGTCTTATGAGTTAGAGTATGTCTCTTTGAGGTCTTACGAATTTGAGTTTTCGATAACTCGATATGTTGACTGTCGATGACAGTCCTCGAGTAATCGGAATGCATTTGCATTCTGGCCCTTGAGCCATTTCTTGTGGAATAAGTGTGAAGTTCGTATAATAGTAGACTTCGTTGAAACACAAGGTGATGTGATATAAAAAGAATGATTCTTTGAATAATTGATACACGTGAACATGTTTTACCGTCGGGGGCCTGATTTTTCTACATGGACACAGTTCATTTGACCGTTTGGCCCAATACAAAGTTCTCCTATCGAGGTCCTCTTTGGCGTGAATTGTTTTCTTCGAAAATGCAACCTCTGAGGGTGATGCCCCGCAGTATTTGAGGTTAATTGAAAAGAGGCCTTGAATACTTGTTGAATTTCCCTTAGGTAGCATATAAGTGTTGCCTCGTTAAAAAACTTGCCGGTAAAACCCATTTGGGATAAAACTCATTTTAAGGGAAAAAGAGTGCAGCGCATGCTTTAAAACCCAAGGTCTTCAAGTTGAGGGGTGCTCCGATGTATTTAATCGAACATCCGCAAGGGGTTAATCTTAAATATAAATGAAAAAAAGGAAAAGGGAGAAGGTCTTACTTCAACAATAGTATCGTTTCAGTAGCGATATGTTCCAACTATTTGGTAGTTGTTCGCCTTCCATTGTGCTAAGTTTGTAGGATCCTTTTCCTATGACTCTGAGGACTCGGTATGGTCCTTCCCAATTGGGGCCTAGTTTCCCTTCATTTGGGTCTCGAGTATTGAGGGTGACTTTCCTTAGGACCAAGTCCCCGACTCCGAAATGGCGAAGGTTTTCCCTTCTATTGTAATACCTCTCGATCCTTTGCTTTTGTGCTGCCATTCGAACTAGTGCAGCTTCATGTTTTTCATCTAGTAATTCGAGGCTGGTGTTTATGGCCTCGTGGTTCAAATCCTCGGTGGTATGCTGAAACTGACGCTAGGTTCCCTGACCTCGACCGGAATCAATGCCCAGGACCCATATACTAAAGAAATGGGGTTTCCCCCGTGCTCGGCTTTGACGTCGTTCGATATGCCCATATCACCTCGGGCAATAATTCTCTCCATTCTCCCTTTGCACCATCCAACCTTTTCTTCAAGTTTTGAATGATGGTTTCGTTTGTGGACTCGGCCTGGCCATTTATGGTTGGGTGATAGGGCGTTGATAGAATCCTTTTGATTTTATGGTCCTCGAGGAATTTCGTCACTTTGCTGCCGATGAACTACTTCCCTTTGTCATATACCATATCGGCGGGTATATCGAACCGGCATATAATGTGGTCCCATATGAAGTCGATGACCTCTTTTTCTCTTATTTTTTCGAAGGCCTGCGCTTCTACCCATTTTGAAAAGTAGTCAGTCATAAACAAAATAAATTTAGCTTTACCTGGCGTCGTTGGTAGGGGTCTGACGATGTCCATCCCCCATTTCATGAATGGCCATGGGGAAAGGACCGAATGGAGTTGCTCACCGGGCTGATGGATCATCGGTGCGAACCTTTGGCATTTATCACACCTTCGAACGAACAACTTGGTATCTTTTTCCATGTTATCCCAATAATACCCTGCTCTGATCACCTTGCGAACCAAATAATCGGCACCAGAATGATTCCCACAAGTGCCTTCGTGGATTTCTCGTAATACATAATCGATGTCCCCCGGCCGAAACATACTGCCAGTGGTCCGTCAAAGGTTCTTCTATATAATGTTCAACTTTCATCGAGTGAGAATCGAGCTGTTTTGGCTCGTAAGGCCCTTGACTCTTTTGGGTCTGAGGGGAGCTTCCCGTGCTTCAAGTATTCGACGTACTTATTCCTCCAATCCCATGTCAAACTTGTTGAATTTATTTCTTCATGGCCTTCTTCGGCCACCGACCTCGACAATTGGATGACAGTCCCAGGGACAATGTCATCTTCTTCAACCGATGACCCCAAATTTGTGAGTGCATCGGCCTCGCTATTCTGTTCTCGAGGTACATGGTCCAGTGTCCATTCCTTGAAGCGACGCAATGTCACTTGAAGTTTGTCTAAGTACCTTTGCATTCTGTGTTCTCGAACCTCGAAGCTCCCATTCACTTGGTTTACTACCAAAAGAGAGTCACACTTGGCTTCAATGACCTCAACTCCCAGGCCCTTGGGTAGTTCGAGACCTGCAATCATGGCCTCATACTCGGCCTCATTGTTAGTCAGTTTCGAGGTTTTGATAGATTTCCTAATGATGCTTCCTGTAGGCGGTTTTAAAACTATACCAAGCCCGGACTCTTTCACATTTGAGGCACCATCTGTGAAGAGGGTCCATACCCTCGATGATGTACCCGTTTTTAGCAAGAGTTCCTTTTCTACTTGGGGTACGAGGGCAGGCATGAAATCGGCCACGAAGTCTGCCAATATTTGAGACTTGATAGTTGTTTGGGGTTGATATTCGATATCATACCCTCCAAGTTCGATGGCCTATTTGGAAAATCGGCCCGATTATTCGGGCTTATGCAAGATATTTCGGAGTGGGTATGTAGTCAATGCACATATAGAATGACATTGAAAATATGGTTTTAATTTCCTAGATGCACTTACTAATGCAAAAGCTAACTTTTCTAAATGCGGGTACCTGGTTTCGGCATCTCCTAGGGTCCGACTTACATGATAAATAGGAAATTGTGTACCTTGTTTTTCTCGAACCAACATGCCACTTACCGCTACCTCGGACATGGCTAAATACAAGTAGAGCTTTTCATCCTCCTTCGGAGTATGAAGCAAGGGTGGGATCGAGAGATATTGTTTTAATTCTTCTAAGGCCTTTTGGCACTCTGGAGTCCATGCGAAGTCGTTCCTTTTCTTGAGTAAGGAGAAGAAATGATGACTCCAATCCGATGATCTCGAGATAAATCGACCTAGGGCAGATACCCGCCCGGTTAGCCATTGTACAACTTTTAGATTGTTTACGATAGTGATTTTCTCGATGGCTTTGATTTTTTCGGGGTTGATTTCGATCCCCCTGTTCGACACCATGAATCCTAAGAACTTTCCCGAGCTAACTCCAAAAGCGCATTTCTCGGGGTTGAGTTTCATGTTTTATTTTCTTAGGATATCGAATCTTTCCTGCAAATGAGTCAAATGGTCCTCTGCGCGCAGGGACTTAATTAGCATGCCATTAATATAAACTTCCATGTATTTTCCTATTTGATGTTCGAACATTTTATTAACTAAGTGTTGGTATGTAGCCCCTGTATCTTTTAGCCCAAAGGGCATTACATTATAACAATATGTACCAAACTTTGTGATAAACGAAGTCTTTTCCTGCTCATCCGGGTTCATTCGAATTTGATTGTACCTGGAGTAGGCATCGAGAAAAGTAAGGATCTCGTGGCCGGCTGTGTCATCGATCAATCGATCGATATTGGGCAATGGGAAAGAGTCTTTAGGGCATGTTTTGTTCAAATCCTTGTAGTCTATACACATTCTAAGTTTGTTTTCCTTTTTAGGGACTACTACTACATTTTCTAGCCACTCGGGATACTTAACTTCCCTAATGGACCCTATCTTAAGGAGTTTGGTTACCTCGTCTTTGATTAATGCGTGTTTTGCCTCGGACTGAGGCCTCCTCTTTTGTTTCACCGGTTTAAATCTGGGATCGACGCTTAGTCGATGAATGGTTACCTCTAGTGGGATCCCTGTCATATGTAAGTGGGACTAAGCAAAGCAATCAATATTATCAATAAGGAATTGAATGAGGTTTTTCCTGAGCTCGGGGGTTAACCCCGTCCCTAGGTATACCTTTTGTTCCGGTAGATACTCGATCAATATCACCTGCTCGAGTTCCTCGACCGTGGACTTCGTCGCATCTGAATCCTCCGGGGCGACGAAAGCTCGAGGGGTAAGGAAATCTTCCTCTTCGTCCTCGACCACCTTTTCCTCGGGCTCAACCGAGAAGATAGACTGTAATTGCTATTTGGCTACATGTTTGTTCTTGTCGTTTGACTTTTCTTATGTAGATGGTGTTGATACTGGTGTCACGTCATGAACTACAAACATCTCCTTAGATGCATGTTGTTCCCCATATACCATTTTCAAGCCATCTTTTGTTGGGAACTTCATCATTTGATGGAGGTTTGATGGTACTGCCCTCATACTGTGGATCCACGGCCTTCCAAGCAAAGCATTATACCTCATGTCACCTTCGATGACATGAAACTTTGTGTCTTGTATGGTTCCGCCCACGTTCACTGGGAGGATGATTTCCCCCTTCGTTGTTTCGCTTTCCATGTTGAAGCCATTCAAGACTAGAGATGCTGGTATGATTTGGTCAAGCAGCCCGAGCTGCTCCACGACCCTCGACCTGATTATATTTTCTGAGCTACCTGGATCCACAAGAACACGTTTAACTTGAACTTTGTTTAAAAGAATAGAAATTACCAGCGCATCGTTGTGAGGTTGAGATAAGCCTTCGGTGTCTTCCTCACATTTTGTGAGGGTGTCTTCGGGCATGTAGTCCCGAGTCTGCTTCTCCCTCGTGATTTATACTCTGGTGCATTTGAATATGGTTCCCTGTGGGACGTCGATTCCGTCGATGATCATGTGAATGACATGTTGGGGCTCTTCTAGTTCGTTCTTCTTGTTGGTGTCTCTTTCTCTAAAGTGGTTCTTGGCCCTGTCGTTGAGAAATTCTCGAAGATACCCCTCATTGAACAATCAGGCTACCTCCTCTCTTAGTTTCCTGCAATCCTCGGTCCTATGCCCATGTGTGCCGTGATATTTGCATATTAGGTTGGGATTCCTTTGAGAAGGATCAGTTTGAATGGGTTTAGGCCATCTGGTATCTCTTATTTTCAAAATGGCCGAGACGATAGGCATCGATGCTAAAGTTATATTCTGATAATCGGGGTGCCTCTGCCAGTCCCGAGTGCCTGTCGAACCCTGTCTTACTCATGAGCCACCTAATTTCTGACCTGGATCTGCTCTTCTCTCATTACGAGGTACGTTACATCTCGAGATGTTCCTTCGATCTTTGATGTACGGATGATACCTCTCTTTATTCGGTCTCGATTCCCTATCTACTTCTCTCGAATCTTTCACTGCTAACCTGCTTGGATAGTCCGAGCCCGAGGGGGGCCCCAAATGATCATCTTCGACTGGTATCTGTTGTGCACATCTGCCCAAGTCACGGCGGGATACTCGATCAAGTTTTCTTTCGACTGTCTCGATGCTATCGAGCTCCGCTCATTCAAACCCTGAGTAAAGGCTTGAACAGCCCAGTCATTGGAGACTAGTGGCAACTCCATTCGTTACAATTGGAATTGAGATACAAATTCCCTTAGCATCTCGTTGTCCCTTTGTTTAATATTGAATATATTTGACTTTCTTGTTGCAACCTTTATGGCACCAGTATGTGCCTTTACAAACAAATCTGCCAGCATGGCAAGCGAATCAATAGAGTTCGGGGGCAGGATATGGTACCAAATCATGGCCCCTTTGGATAGAGTTTCCCCAAACTGTTTTAGCAAAACAGACTCGATCTCGTCATCCTCTGATAACTAGGGATTTTGACCTACTATTTACTCTCTTTTTCTTAGGTTTTGGGGCAAAAATGCGTTAAGGTATTCCCGAAAACTAACTCAAGGTGCTTACTTGCAGGTTTTAGATCAAAATGAGGCAAAGAGGCCAAAACAAACTTAAAAAGGATCCAAACTTGGAAAATCCATGATCTCAACAGAAGCACTGATATCGTCACTTTTGTGCTGCAGTGTAAGCCTTTCCGCTGAGGCGGAATACTAAGAGCGGCCGCAAAACTAGGTTTAGAGAGTTGGATTTTGGACTCACTTGGGGCCGCTGACAGCATTGCAAAAGTGCGGCCGCGAAACCATTGGTGCGGACGCAGTGGAAATTCCACTGAGGGCGGTATTGAAGAATCAGAGAGCTATTAATTTGGGCCAAACACAAGAATGCGGTCAACGCTTATTTTGCGCGGCCACGCTATTTCTTACTGTTGGAGCGATCAGAATTCTGCTGTGAGCGGAATCAAAGTTCAGAGGGGCCACGTGAAGTCCAAGTTTGAAGAAGTGCGGTCCGCTCTTGTAATTGCGCGGTCCGCACTTGTAATTGGAGCCAAGTTTGTCACTCCCCAAAATCGAGGGACGAGACCGGTGCCTAACCGAATGAACCCGGTCAAGCGAACCTGATTTTCCTTTCCTATCCCACGCGTTACGCCGTGATTTCAATGTACATTATTCATGTGAAATAGTCATTTATAACTTAATCATAAACTTACAACTTGAATTAATTTCTACTTTTTTTTATCATTACCAACATATGATCCCAAATGCTTACAACATTTACCAACATGGATCATGATTTCGAACTATACCATTACTTACCCAAAATACATATGTACCCTACCCACATTGTGTCTGCGGAGCCTCTACGAATACAAAATATTTATATAATACTTGCCGGCAACAAAGCCCCGGCTATACCTTACACTACACCATAAACTCAAAATAAGGCGTCATGAGCCACACGTGGCCCCGGGAGGAAGTGGGGCTCACCAAAACAGCTGACGGAAAGGAGAGGAGGCACTACTAACGGTGGGCTGAATTACCTGTTGTGGACCCACCTACATCCATATAAAAGATGTAGCGCCCCCGGCAAAAGGGACGTTAGTACTGTGGAGTAGTACTAGTATGTATGAACAAACTTTACTCTAAGTAAGATCAGCAATGCACAGATAAGAGACAGTATAGAATCAGCAAGTATTGCACAGAACAAAAACAATCAAAATCACAAGTTCCACAGATTCCCCTTTTTTCCTTTCCAATGACACCATATTCACAGAGAATTTCATCATAAGGACACAATCTCAGTACGACCAACCACCCATACGATATCAAGTCACAACAGATCATTTCCCAAAACACGAGTCAAAATAAGAGATTTCCACAATCAGTGTAGTATGACTGAATCAACCACAATTCCTGTTTATCATATCATTTCACAGCTCTTAACCCTTAATCATATTCACATGCTTGGGTTCACTACCAATCTTTCATACCGGCACATTAGAGTACTGAACCAACCTTACACATGGCAAAACATTCACAAGTAAATTACCTTTCCACAATTCCGAATAGCAAATACATGAATTTCAGCTAGACAGTCAGAGAGTAGGGAATCATGCCTCAACATATTTAGAACACCCAATTTGCACATAATCAGATAATTAACACGGAACAAACCAAACAATACACCAATAAGAGACATTAATAGGACCAATCAATCAATGCACGTGGAAAGAAACAACCAAAATCAACAAGTTTCAGAATCTCTCCTTTTCCCCTTTCAACATCACCATATTCAAGAGTTCCATAGATTTTCATTTCAATAGTGATAATGATCACACTCCATCCTTATTACCTCGGCCACCCTTATTACCTCACAACCCATCAAGTTTCATAGATTTTCATTTCAATTGTGATAATGATCACATTCCATCCTTATTACCTCGGCCACCCTTATTACCTCGGCCTCCCTTATTAACTCACAACCCATCATCCTCATTAGTTCGTGTTGTGGCGCGCAACCCGATCCCACCTGAAATCATATTTCGTAACAACAACCACAAACAATCAAATCACAAGAATTCTTCCTTTCAAGGAACACAAGTTCATATCAACAATTCGCTATTTGAGCTCAAGGTACAACGACTCTCACCAAGCAGTAATTCATGTACACGGTGTTTCCATAATCGTTCAACTCATTTACATCATTTTACAATACCCCTTTTCATTACTTACCATGCACGATTTTTAGCCATCATATACATTCCCACACTTGGGAACATTAACATTATTTCATTCATTAACACATACTTTCATATCGATACCCTCGAGCATTTACGAGCTTTGCACATAATAAGATAAACACATCAAAACACTTTTCACAATATCATATAGCACGGTAGTATGGCAATCAACTAGGACAATCAGAGAATAGAATCTTACGCCTTGACACATTTGAACAATCAATTCACATATTTTCAAACAAGGTACACATACCGAATATACGGACCCAACAAGAGGATTTTACAAAGGTTAAAGTTAGCCATACATACCTGGGGTCGAAATCCCTTTTTAACTTTTACTCACAAATCACCAAACCGACTAGTACCGTCAATCTAGTTCACAATTAAACATATTCAACTCATAATTGGAAATCATGCTTACAATTTGAACTCTTTTAAGCATCTTATCGAACATTAGGCGACCCCATTAGATTACCACCCCTTCTTTATCAATTTTACCCTAACCCACTTCCTCTTACTAGATCATGGACATTAATGATCATGCATGCAAGGTATCAACTTATATTTTCAAGAATCAATTCCTGAGAGTCCCCTTTTGTTTAAAACCTGAAAACTAATGGAAAGGGGTTGGGGATTCTTACCTATTAGAATGAAGAAGAGGATGATGATTACTCGAAATTTCCAGGCCTGAGTGACTTTGAAAACCCAATTGATAAAGATGAAGCTTTCTCTCTCAAGAACCCTCTCTCCTATTTTTTTAATTTTTAAAATCCGACCCCAGTTCATTAAAACTCCCCTCGCGTGGTCCGCGCTTGTAATTGCGCGGCCGCAGAATTCAATCCAGTGGGGCGCTTGTTTTTCTGCTGATAGCGGAACTTCCGTAGGGATATTTTTGTTCAGTAATTTTAGCTGTATATAAATAGTTCTTTTTCACATTTTTAGGTCATCTTATGTTGGGTAGAGCTCGTGAACAGCAACCTTTTTCCCTTTTGAGTAATTTCAGAGTTGCTTTAGCTCTTAATCTTAGATTTTATCTTTCTATTTAACATTTATGGCTATAATTTCATCTACTCTTTTGATTTCTACCTTGAATATGAGTAGCTAAGCCCATTATCTAGGTTTGTGACCCAACCCTAGTGTGGATATCTAATGGGTCTTTAATTTTAGAGCTTCCTTGTTATTGGGTTAGTGATATTTAGCTTGTTTCATGCTTTATATATTGAATTAGTGGTTGCAAATACCGATTCATGCCTTTTTGACTAGGGTTGTTCTTGAAAAAGATGACCCAAGTCTAGGTAAAATAGGCTAACAAGGAATTGGAGTGAATTCAAGAGATTGATAGCCCCAATTAAAAGTTAAAACCTAGAGATACTACTACCCGACTTGAGGTAATTTCACTTGCACTATGGAAACACTAATTAGGCTTGAGAAAGCCAATTCGGGCAAAGTCACCCAAACTACCGAGAGGTATAGAGTGAGCAATTGAGTGTGAGGTTATATCACGAAGCCAGGTACAACAAGTTTGTTCTAAGTTCTAGATCACGTTAGATACTCTCCTAGGTGTAAGTCACTTCCCTAGTGTCCCTTATAAATTGAGAAAACCCTTACCAAAAATATAATACTTAGCTTAATCTTAGTAATAGTTAGTAATACAACTAGTGTAGAATCAAACCAACCTATGATTAGAAGAGTAATTAAAAGCAAGATACATAACTAAGTCGGATAGTAACCCAACTCCAATATTCTAACTCCTTGTGGATTTCGATCCTGATCCTATCGGGTAAAAGCTACATCGACCCTGACTTGCCATTCTATAGTGGTGTAGGTAGGATCCGATCACTTTTTTGTGCCGTTCGGGGAGTTAAACGGTGTTGGCTATCTATTTGATTAGTTGTGTGTATTGTTTTTCTTTCCTTCTATTTTACTAACCTGTGTGTCTCAATCGCTTTAGGTACAAATGGTTGATCCTCTTGGAAATATTCCACTGGGGGATGATGAAGGTAATAATGTTGATGACAAGGTGCATCTAGTACCTCAAGCTCAAAGAAGAAGCCGCCATGCCAATAAAAATATTCCAGACCCTCCCCCACCTCCTCTAAGAGCAGCTCCCCAGGTCCTTCCAAATGAAGGATATGCTAGTGCGATTGTCCCACCCCGAATCCGGGCGAGCAATTTTCAAATTACAAATATGATGTTGACTTTATTGGAGTAACGCGGATATTTCACAGGTGCTCCCCATCAGAATGCTTATAAATATCTAAAGGGATTTGTGGATGTCACACCTCCTTTTTATACGCCCCGAAGGGGATACGGGAGTTTTTCCACTTAAAGTGACAT
>ML427380.1:0-11620 GCA_005239525.1 Nicotiana knightiana
TCGTCCTGATTTGTCTTACAATGTTCATGTCTTGTCGCAATTTATGCAACAACCGCGAGCAGATCACTGGGATGCTGCTCTAAGAGTGATCTGGTACCTCAAGGGAAGCCCGGGCCAAGGTATTGTTCTTTCTTCGACTTCGGATCTTAAGTTGTACGGATGGTGTGATTCTGATTGGGCTGGTTGTCCGTTAACTCGACGATCACTCACCGGATGGTATATCTCAATAGGAGACTCACCGGTCTCATGGAGAACGAAAAAGCAAAATGTTGTTTCTCGATCATCGGCTGAAGCTGAATATCGGTCTATGGCTATGACTATTTGTGAATTAAAATGGCTTCGGAGTATTCTATCAAGTCTGGGCATCCAACACCATTCTCCCATTCGTCTTTCTTGTGATAGTCAATCTGCACTACATATCCTCCGCAATCCAGTCTTCCATGAAAGAACAAAACATATTGAGATAGACTGTCATTTTATTCGAGATGAATTTGTCGGAGGCACCATCCGCCCGATTTTTGTTCGTACGACTGCACAACTTGCCGACATCTTTACGAAAGCTTTGGGCAAATCACAATTTGAGCTCTTACTTGACAAGTTGGGCATTCGTAATCTTCATGCTCCAACTTGAGGGGGGGTGATAAGGAAACAAAAGTAAATAAGGAATATTCTAGATTTGTATATTTCCTATGTTATTTAGGAGTAGGTTACAATTAATTAATTGTATGGGTTTAGGAAAACTTAGCCAATTAGGTTTAGGTTTCCTAGCCCATTAGGTTTAGGTTTCCCAATTAGTTTAGGTTTTGTCTTATTTCTTTGCCTATAAATACTTGTGGAATCAATGAGAAGGGATGAGAGATTTCACCCCAAAACTTGTCTTGTCTTGTTCTTCATTATTTCTTAGCATTCTAACACTTTGGTTACACAAAATTTTATTTAATGACTCTTGCTGTGATTCTTAATTTTTCTTTCCCATTAAAGAAAATAATTTAGTGACTATGTGTGATATTTGAGCAAAGTTAATGATTTTATGATACGAAAAATAATTTTGTAACGTTATTGCAATAAAAATCATCGAAACCACATGTCACTTTTCCTAAATGACTTCACTAAGAGCAATTTGATTGAAAAGACGGAAACTATGACACATCAAGTTTCAATGAAATAGAATTAACCAAACCACTCTAGTTGGATTTCAGATGGAATGACTGAATGAGGAAGAGGTCGAAAAATGACTTCATTTAGTTGGAACGAGGAAAAGCTCTTAACACCTTTAATTTTTTAATTAAATCTAAGTGGGCGTTTGGACATAATTCTTGTATAATTCCCCCCCCAAAAAAAAAAAAAAAAAAGGGAATGAAAATGGTATTTGAAAATTAAAGTTGTGTTTGAACATGGATATAATTTTAGGTTGTTTTTGAAGTTTTGTGAGTGATCTGAGTGAAAATTTTGAAAAACAGTTTCTTAAAGTTTTTTAAATTTTCGAAAAATTCCAAAATTTACCTTCAAGTAAAAATTGAAAATTTTATGGCCAAACACTACTTTTAAAAAAAATGAAAGTTTTTCGAAAAGAAGTAGTGTCCAAATGAGCTCTAAGTTGCGAAGAATCACAAAAGCTTCTTTTGGTGGCATGTTTCTTTAATTTTCTTCATTGACATTTGAGATATGCCACCAAAAGAAGTAAAAAAAGTGAACTTCTACTTCTTAAAGTAACTCAAAGTAAAATACCTTTTCTTAAAAAGATTTTACGTATATAATCAAGTGATCAATATGACCTAATTTGCCACTTTTTGAAGATATGGCTTTTTCTTCTTCTTTTCTTGGGCTTAAACCTTTATTTTGTTTCCCACTCAATGCTTTTATTAAATTAATTTATTTTTAAAAATTTAAACATAAGGGTGATTAAAGACGGAAAAATCTTATTCATCCTATTACAATCGTTGGTGGCTTAAAAATTCAGTAGCTGATATACTCCCTCCTTTCACTTTTAGTTGTTCACTTTGGACGTTTCATGTCTTTTAAGAAATAATAAATGAAGTATGTATTTTATAATTTTATCCATAATAATGATAGTATTTTCAAAAGTTTTGGAAAATAAATAATTAATGATAAGGATAAAATAAAAAAAAAATCTTGATTTAGTATAATAAATAAATAAAAATAAAATTATATTTTTAATATAATGAACAGGTAAAAATGAACGGACGTGGAGTTGAACATGAGCAGGTTATCGAATATTTCTATTTTTTTTCTTTTGGTAGGGTAATTGGAATGGAGAAAATGACAAGTAGCTGACTCTGTTTACTTAGGCCACAAATTTCCAGACTCAAATTCTTGCGGCTTAAAGTCATCTCACGTGTACGTTATTCAATACCTTTGTCTCCTAATAATGCTCCTCTGACCTTTTATTTATTTATTTATTTTGTAGATTAAGCCACAACTTTATTTATTTAGTCCTTACTCGCTGCTTCATAATTGAGAGGAAAAAACAAAAACCTTATTTCCTCAAAAAATCCACGGAGAATTTGAATTGTGAGAAAAAGCCTCAATTAGAGATGACAGAAGTATTTTGTTTTACATGTTATAAGGTGGAAATGAGAAAATAAAGAAATCTTTCACCAATTCTCTCCCTCTCTCCTTTCTAAGAATTAAAGTTGTTAAAGATAAAAAGAGTAAAATGAAAATCGTCTTAAACCTGTCTCATTTTATGCAAGACGCTCTTAGCTCCTGTTTGACCATATATTTTGGAAGCTTTTTTTTTTTTAATTTTGTTTTTAAATATTTGTTTGTTTATAAATTTTAACCATTTTCGGCCTTCAAATCTCAAAAACATCTCTAGAGTAGTTTTTGAATTTTTTGAAGTTTTCCACTCATAAAACTTTAAATTTTTTTCAAGTAAAATGCATGTCCAGACACAATTTCAACTTGTAAAAATTATTTTTCATCTCATCTTCAAAAACTTATTTTTTTTCAAGTTTCAACCAAATCTATGTCCAAACGCTAGCTAAGTATAGTGTACAAGAGCTTTTCTACCTTATGCATTGCAGTTGTGCTAAAAGATTTGACTTTGAAGTAGTTGTTGAAAATATTGTTTGTAAGAAAAAAGTAGTTCACAGTTTTATGAATTTGAATTGTTAAAACTCATGAATATAAAATAATACATGCATTATGATCTAAAGTATAAAAGCTGTGTTGCATGCAGCAGAAGAAAAGGAACGTTAAGCAAATATCTGAGGTGGATGAAGTTTTTGACAATAGACATGGAAACTATCTTAATCACTAATGAGATAAAAACAATTAAATGAAAACAAAAACAAAAACTAAAACTAAAACTAAAATAAAGATATACTTGTAATTAAGTTCCACGAAGTTTTGCATGCATGAGGGAAAGCAATTGAACGTGTGTGCACATGGGCGTATTCTGTATTAATTAAAATGCTAAGATTCTGCAGACTCTCATACTAACCATAAAAAATAGTACAAATAAGCATTTATGTGGGGAATATAAAGTGCTAAATATGTTAGGTCATGAAAGCAACCGTTAGGTGTCTCGAAGAGTACGTATCAGCACCTCAGTGCCACATATCTTTTCTGCTCTCTATCTTCGTTTAATATTTTATTGAGTATCATAAGCAGGCGGCATGTATGACCTAAAGCTCATGTTTAATGTGAAGCCTAAACTTTTGAAAGACAGTTCAAATATTTGGACTAATCAAATCTTGGATAAAGAAGGTGAGTGATGAAATCATGAATCGAAGAAAGAAGGTGAATATGAATATCAAAGAGAAAGACAAAAAAAAATGTAGGGGATTTTGAAATATGAAGAGATTAGGGAGGAAAAAATTAAGTTGGACAAATTAAGGAAGAAAAATAAAATTTTTACATGTTATCTAATAAAAAAGTAATAAAATTGTCAAGTCAACTTAAATTAAAAAGTTGAGAAAATAATTCATCTACCCATTTTTTAGTAAGTCAATAGTTACTTTATTTATATATCCAAAACGGTCTATTTTCTTTGTATTAAAGTATTAAATATTATTATTTTTTAAATACTTATAAACTTATTATTTCTAAAAAAGATGGATCCCAAATTAAGGGGCCAATGCAATAAGCTTTACTTGTGATAACGTAAAATTTGTATGGGGCGCCTTATTGTCGCCCATTTTTAACTTATATCTGTTTTGTTTTTTCATTTGCATTCGTACCTATTTTTCTTGTTAAAAACGTTTTAAAAAGATGATTTTGTCCTTCTTTAATAAAAGGTAGACTGCAGGATAAAATTTCAACATGTTTTGGTATGAAGTTGTAGCAAATGAACTAAATAACTTCAACATGCATTCGGAAAAAACTCATCAGAAAATTAGATATTGCAAGACAAAAACTTAAGCATGTCTAGTCAGAAATTTTAGCAAATGAACTAAAAAACTTCAGCTTGTTTAGACTGAAGTTTTGGATAAAACTCATGACAAAACTGTAGACCGCAGGACAAAACTTCAGCAAGTTTTAGTGTGAAGTTTTAGCAAATGAACTAAATAACTTCAGCATGCATTAGCAAAAACTCATTAAAAAATTACATACTGCAAGACAAAAACCTAAGCATGTTTAGTTTGAAGTTTTAGCAAATGAACTAAAAACTTAAACATGTTTAATCTAAAGTTTTCGCAAATGAACTAAAAATCTTAAGCATGTTTAGTCTGAAGTTTTAGCAAATGAACTAAAAAACTTAAACATGCTTAATCTGAAGTTTTCGCAAATGAACTAAAAATCTTAAGCATATTTATTCTGAAGTTCTAGCAAATGAACTAAAAAACATAAGCATGTTTTCTCTGAAGTTTTGGCAAATGAACTAAATAACTTCAGCATGTATAAGCAAAAATACATTAGAAAATTACATACTGCAAGACAAAAAATTAAGCATGTTTAGTCTGAAGTTTTCGCAAATGAACTAAAAAACTTAAGCATGTCTAGTCTGAAGTTTTAGCAAATGAACTAAATAACTTTAGCATGTTTAGACTGAAGTTCCGGATAAAACTCATGACAAAACTGTATTGCAGGATAAATAACTTCAGCATGCATTAGCATGAAGTTTTAGCTTCAATGTTTAGTTTCAACATGAAACAACTTCATGCTACATTAGCATGAAGTTTTAGCTTCAAGGAGAAATAACTTCACGCAAGTGTGATTATGAAGATGAATCTAGACAAATTTCTGACTTTTTGATAAAGTTGGTGAGAGGAGAGGAGGAGATATTTTTTCACGAATGAGGTTGCAGATCACGCGATCAATACGTGATGCAGGTTTTATATCTTTGTCAGGGGTATAATTGTCATATTATTACGATTTTTTATCAGTTGGCTATCAAATTAATAATTTTTAAAATTAGAGTACAGATTAAAAAGTGGCACAAATATAAAGTACGGCTGCAAAACCCTGTGATAACCGTAGAGCTGGGCATGAGTACGAGCATAAAATTTAATTAACGAAAAGCAATTCCATCAATTGAAGAGAAGTATGACCTTAGAATGAAGTGGTTGTATGGCAGAGCAAATGGGGTATGAAAATGGATACTCTATATATTCACTAATTAAAACTACAAGTGTGACATACTACCAAACAAATAATGCTACTTGAGAATTGAGATCTACAATGACTATCAATTCTTTATTTTTAAAGTATTCTACTTAGTTCTTGTAAAGCCTCGGCTCTACATAATTATGTTTGAAACAATGTTTCGGAAGTTTTTTAATTGAAGAGAGTGTTGGTGGGGAGAAAACCCCATTCAAATACGTGCTACTTTGATATTCATGCGATGCTTACGAGCGGGGGCGAATGCACCATATAACTAACGGGTTCAACTGAGTCTAATATTTTTTACGCGAATCACAAATTTATATATAAAAAATCATTAAAATTGCAAAATACCCTTAAGTTTAAATGTTGAACTCATAGAAACCTATTTCTTGAACTCATGATTTCTATATCACCAACATCAGTATTCACATTAACTCATGATTTCTATATCAAATTAGTACTTCACAATTCCTCCAGCAGACTAAACGTGAAACCTATTTCTTTTCTTCTTTTTCTAAATTGAAAAATAACATCTTGTATATCAATGTATCTCTAAAACACACACACACACATATGTGTGTGTGTGTGTGTTATACACTGAGATATACAACGAAGGAAAATAAATTTTTGATATACATTTTGATAAACACAAAGAAGGAAACTAAACTTGTGATATATATTTTGTACACACATTATTTGATGCATTATACACTGCGATATAATATAACTATTTTTATTATGATATACTTTGATATAGAGACAACAATAAATTTTAAACAATTATATTTATATTTTAGATATACAAAAAAAAATTAATATATTTTAATATACACTAGAAAAAAGTTATGAGTATATTTAATATACCCATTATTGTTATGATATATATTTATTGGCTACTTGTGCAAATATCTATAACTACAGCTTTTTTCTGCCAATTATGTGAGCATGTTTGTCATACTGTACCAAAATCTCTCTCAAAATATATATACAAGACAAATTTGATATGTCTAATAGTCATAACAAATAAAAAAATGTTTTATTAGCTTAATTTTGTATTTTGAACATATTATAAAAGAACAAACAAATAACAACTATGAGAGGGGCTTTTTGCATTCGTACCTACTTTTTGTGCCACGTTTTAACTTATACCCGTTTTATTAAAAAAAATTGCATCTGTACCCGCTTTTGCGCATAACTTCAGCATGCGGGGTTGCAGTAGCAAAGGCAATCACGCAAAACTTCAGCATTCTAGTAGACTTCAGCTCTAGAGCTGAAGTTTTTGTCTTTGTAAATGGGGAACTTCAGCATTTTCTTCTGCGGTCAACCAAAATTCACACTATGATTTGTGCATATACTCTTTTTGACGAATCGAGAAAAAAAAGTTTCCAAGGAAACATTAACACACAAGTCATGCAATTCTTTACAATGAGCACATGCAATTCATCAAACACTAGTCCATACCAAAGGAATGAAGCACATAAAACTACAAAAAGGGTGGATAATTCCCTACACAANTATTATTATTGAATGAGATAGTGTCGAGAGGAACGTATCAAAATGAGAAAGAGATGAACAACAACGAAGAAATGAACATCCATGATTCTCAAGACCTGTTAGCTGGAAAAGCTGGTTGCCTCTTGCCTGAGTTGCTGCACACTTTAGCTGTCCAGCAGCCAACAATTTTGACGTCAATCCAAATATTTGAATCTGCAGACAGCAAGTTCAATTTAGGGGAACTTCAGCTCTAGCTGAAGTTTTATCTTTGTAAATGGGGAACTTCAACATACGGGGCTGAAGTTCCCAAGTTATAAAGGCAATAACTTCAGCATAAGGGGCTGAAGTTCCCCAGTTTTAGAGCTGAAGTTTTATCTTTGAACTGGAGAACTTCAGCCCCGTATGCTGAAGTTGTTGTCTGTATAACTTGGGAACTTCAGCTTTAGAGCTGAAGTTTGTAACTGGGAAACTTCAGCTCTAGAGCTGAAGTTTTGTCTTTGTAATTGAGGAACTTCAGCCCCGTATGCTGAAGTTTTGTCTTTATAACTGGGGAACTTCAGCTTAACTTGTAAACTTCAGCTCAGCGAGGGAAAGGGGAGCTGAATTTATTTAAAAAGTGGGTACAAGTTAAAAGATTTTAAAAAAGCGGGTATAGGTTAAATGGAGGCGACCCAATAGGGTACCCCGCGGCTTGGATTAAGAGACAATGTTTAGCTCAAATTGATCCCGATTCATTTACTCGAACAGCTTGGGGAGGGGCGAGTTGCACAAATAGTTATTTAAAGAAAGGAAATTTTAAATTTATAAAGGTTTTAAAGGTAAAAGTTGCACGGGGCGCCTATTTGGTCGCCCCCATTTAACTTAACCCTTTTTTTAAAAAATTTTTAACTTGTATCCACTTTTTAAAAAACTTCAACCCCCTTTCTCCTCCTCATTCTCCTCCTTCGTTTTCTTCTTCTTCTTCTTCTTTCTTATGCTGCGGTTGGTGCTGCTATGAAACTTCAGTTCATGGGATGATTGCCATATATATGTTTATCAGATTATTTAAAAATAAATTATAAATAATTATGTAAGTTAGTAGACAATAATTTATGAATATTTCCACGTACGTAAGTTAGTAGACAATGATAATTATGTTCTTTTCACGTTTATTGTTTTCAAAATTTATGAATTAGATACTGTTGGCAATCTAATTTATGATAATTTCTGATTTATTTATCTAGTATGTTAGAAAGCGTTTTCAAAATCTTCAACTTATATAGTGCTGAAGTTTTTACAAATGAACTAAATAACTTCAGCTTTAGAGCTGAATTTCGCCAGTTACAAAACAAAAACTTCAGCTCTAGAGCTGAAGTTCACCAGTTACAAAATAAAAACTTCAGCTCTAGAGCTGAAGTTCGCCAATTATAAAAATAAATCGTCAGTTACAAAAACAAAAACTCTAGTTACAAAAACAAAAACTTCAGCACACTTGCTATTTCAAGTCCGTCTACTAGAATGCTGAAGTTTTGCGTGATTGCCTTTGCTACTTCAGCCCGGTATGCTAAAGTTATGCGAAAAAGCGGGTACACTTGCAAATTTTTTTGCAAAACAAGCACAAGTTAAAACGTGACACAAAAAGCAGGTATAGATGCAAATGTCCCGTTTTAAAGTCGGACTTTAGGTTCTGGCAGCACCTAACTTCACACCCATATGTCTAAATTTGAACTTAAAGTATAGATTCACTTTGAAATTCATCAAAACTGACTGAACTTTGATATTATTTTAAACAAATTGGATGTCATAAATAAGTGCTACAAACGGCTCGACTTGACCCGTTGATTGATCCAACCAATTTAAACCCAACACGTCCATTTGATACCCCTAATCCACATGCACGCTATTTCAAATCTTATGCCTTTCAATGCATCATTAACATCAAAGAATATAATGGAGAGGAGAAGAGGATTTGAGCCAACCGAAGACATATCCCATGGATGATGGATCTTTTCTTTCTCTATTTTTGGTTAACACTAACATTGCAATTAATCTATTGTGCAATTACTAATTTATAGGTCAACAGTACGAGATGTGCAACTACTCTCGCAACTCATCTATTCGTGACACAACAAAAACCCACGTGGCATAAAGTTAAACAAAATGAAAAGGTAAAGCAAAATTATTTTCCTCGGACGTGTACTTGGAAACACCAATAAAACCTGTCAAACCAATCCGACCAGCGTAATATGGGGGTTCTAGTGAAAATGTACGTCCCATATAAAGAAATGAAATATAGGTATACAAAAACCAAGTCCACAGGATGACAAACTTGAAGTGTTCGATTATAGAAGGCGAACAACATGGTTTTCCCACAGAATATATTCCTATCTCCATCTGGAGATCTACAAGCAACACAGTAGTTATTCTCCATGGAAAAAGCTTCAAGGGAGATTTGATTTCTTCATGGAATTGTACGCTGATAGAGAGGCAAAGCTCCCAGAGCCTCACGTTCTGCTCTCTCCCTTTTAACCTGTAAAACATATAAACCAAGTGCATTAGCGCCCACCCTAGTTAAGCTCTAAGAAGTAAGAAGATAAGTCGGCCAATCAACACGTATCAATAAAAGTTACACAATAGCCTCAAACCCATCATTAGACCGTATGGTTGTTCTGAATCTACAATGATAAAATAGCAAGAGGATGCTTGGCATGCCAAGATATTACTTGCTTAAATTTCGAATCAGAGATAAAACACATTCATTAGAAACCTAATGATAATCTTGTCAAAAGGCCGTGTATATGTGACAAAACAAACTCATTTGGGTCAAAATCCATGAAGCTAATGGCTAAAACCAATTCCCAGTGATACACTAGTACCCTTTGTAGGTTACCGAATATGAAAGGACATAAGGCAGAGAAGAAGATGCAAAATGGCATCACTATAAAGAAAGCAAGGCCACTTTTACTCAAGGCACACTTATTCAAAGAAAAACTACTCAAGGCACACTTATTCAAAGAAAAACTACTCAAGGCACATACATAGACCAGCAAGGTTAGGTGTTGGAAGCAGAAATCAAGAACAAGTAAGGTTTGAACTCCATAAGAGTTCAATGATCATTTGATGCCTTGAGTAGGCATGAGTGGAGCAGTAACGTAGTCTCAACGAAATTGGAATTATAACTGATTCATCCAGAGCAGAAACTAGAGATAGATAATGGAAACTTACAAGAGCTAGCATTTCCTGAAGATAACTCCTAAATGGTGTTTGCATTGCCTGCAAGAATTGGTAAAACCTTTTATGAATACCAAACAAGTAATGTATACCCCTACATCAGCATCCAGCTCAGTCAACATTAGAACAGTAAATAATCTTAACTTTTCCAACCCCTTTTTTATGAAGTAAATGTAAACTTGAAAACCAACCCTTTGCGAATGGACAATTATAACCACCACTCCAGCAACATCATACCCGGTGTAATCCCACAAGTGGGGTCTGGGGAGAGTAGTTTACCCCTACCTTGTGTGAGCTAGAGATGTTGTTTCCGATAGACCCTCGGCTCAAAGAAAGCACAAAGCAATTTTGAAAATATAAAAAAAAAAAAGTGGTGAAGAAGCCATGTTGAAAATACTGGAGAAAAGAAACAACCGGGAAAAAACATTATTCCCTATCGCTCTACTTTCTATAGAGACCCATGTGTGAAAATGTGACCTTTCAATCCTTTCTTTCGCAAAAGGATATTTAAGTTAAATGGGTTTCAGTTAGCTCTCAAAGAGAACATATAATATCCA
Source organism: Nicotiana knightiana (assembly GCA_005239525.1). Lineage (NCBI taxonomy): Eukaryota > Viridiplantae > Streptophyta > Magnoliopsida > Solanales > Solanaceae > Nicotiana > Nicotiana knightiana. The sequence goes on from ML427380.1 coordinate 10,833, forward strand.
AGTGAACCAATCTGAAGTTAAGAGGAACAAAATTACAACAACAACAAACCCAGTGAAATCCTACACTAAGAGGAACAAAATTGAGGACTTTAAATTCTTCAAGACTATCATACTTTCACAATCTACAGAGCATAGATGATCTTTGACATTAATATCAAGCTCTTCATTCCATAAATGGGGAACTATGTATTTTGCATGCCAATCATCCCAGTCTTACAGTTTTAAGACAAATGTTGCTTAATGGCATGAATAATCCACTCTATTAAGATTTCCTCAGCCTGGCGGGGTAGCCACAAAAACCAGCAAAGGGGGAAAGGCCCATCTGCCACGTACATTTACAATAAAGCTCAAACAAAAAACAGAATCCACCAGCGGATTAGAGGAAAAATAATAAAACATGGATACATCGAGAAACCTTTTTCATTAGACAAGCTATATCAATACAAGCTAGGAGTATTATATGAGACAAGACATAGAATAATCTTATTTTGATTGTTGAATGTAATCTTTTCAGTTGGGTCCCAGAATGTGATTGGCGGTGATTTATTAGTGAACATTCATATAACCACCAAATCAAAGAAGCTTTCGCTGAAACAAGCTCATGTAACTAGGTTTCAAAAAGCATCTTATTGAGGACTGAGCTAAATTAAGTGCTTCCTTGCTGGAGACGAGAAAACCACTCTACTGCATAGATGGCATAAAAATTCGTAACGGATAGATCGTGGAATGTAAAAGAGAGGCAAAAATATGTCAAAGAAGAAATTCAAAGTTCTTGTTTGACATATTTT
>ML427380.1:11991-47104 GCA_005239525.1 Nicotiana knightiana
GGGGGGGGGGGGGGGGGAGAACTTCTGGGAGGATTTCTCCACCTCTGTTTCCTCCAGCTACGTGTTCAGCTTAAAAACAAGTGACTCATCCTCTCTCACTACCCTCTTCAACCAATCAAAAAATGAAATCCAATAACTACAGTATCTCATGGAACAGAAGATCTATAGATAATGTTTCTCCCCTTATCAAAATTGTGTACAGAAAATCAGGATGCTTACTGAGAAGAATCATTCAACCACACACAAAAGAGCTATCAAGGTCTCACCATATGATTCCCAAAAGTTCCTACATCAATAACTGCTATTATTTTATTAGATAAAAAAAGGTCTTTGCTCAGCTTGCTTCACTCTCCTAGCCTATCATTCAATAATACCTCTTTCACAATGACAAGAACAAAATAAAAATGAAAGAAGACAGCAAATAAGTTTCTCTTTTCTTTTCTTTTCTTTTTTTGGGGGGTGGGGGGGTTGGAGCACCTAAAGAATTCTTCGATTGTTCTATTTGCCACCACATGCATCAATACTTCACAAGAGGATATTGTAGATTAGTGTGGCATACAATATGATGCTATACCTGGAGATCCTCTGGGAGGTACTGGTGCTTCATTGAGAGGTCCATGGCACGCTTAAGGCGCTGGATTCTGGCATCAACAATCTCCCTTGGAAGGCGATTAAGAGCTTCCTTCACGTCCAAATCGTACATTGGATCATGCAGATCATCATATCTAAGCCCTTGTTTCACAAAATCCCATAACCATATAAAATGTTAACAAGCAGTTATCTAATCAGATTAATGGAAATAGTGAAATAACAAAATGCTGTTTCCTTCTATTTAATTTTCGTGTTTTTATTTCTTTATCTATTTCTTTATTTTTGGGCCTCAAATTTAAGTTGCTCAACTATGTGGCAAGTCCGTGGAATCAATGTGACATTGTCAAATGATTTTTCTAGCAGAAGAACACTCCCCTGACTCGTTGATTGGAAACAAGAGGATTTAAACAGCTTCAGTTGGAGAAAACAAGAAGCGGGGGTTTTCTATTTTTCTTATAGCGACAGACAAACCCAATTAAGTAAAGGGAAATATGCACCAACTTTGATAACAATCAGTACAAATGGATTAATACCAATTACCCATATGGTATTATGTGTATGAAGAATTTATTTCTGACAAATGCTAAGAATACATTAACTACATTACACCACCGGATAGTGTTAATTGACATCCTCTAGCACACAAGTAGGAGGAATACCCATCCTCTTGTGGAAACAAACCATATCCCCATGGAATTTGAACCTAATATCTCTTGCACTCAGTACCTCAACTTTGACCACTGGGTCAAGGCTTCACTGGTTAAGCAAATGAAATTAAAAAAAAACTTGAAATAATGATATACAGATGTGATTTGGGAACTAAAGACAAAGTTATGAAGATTTATATGCATGACAACATAAATGGGTAAATATCCATAGCCAAATGCTCGAATATGTATTTACACTGAAAAGAAATAACAACAGAAGCGGGTAAAAGTACATGAAATCAACATACTGGACCTAAGAAAATCAAATCAGAAGAATTTCAAATCGCAATAAACACATATCATAAGGGAAAATGGTAGGAAAATACACCAACATTTCGATATGGGGAAGTATAAACCCATCAATCAAAATGACCCTCAGGCTAGAATATATCAATATATAACGTTAATGAGCAATTCAAAGCATACGATGGACCCTTAAAGAGAAAAAGAACTCCACAACACCTTGACCATTTCACCGAGTACCTACTATCCAACTTTTCCCATCAAGATTTAGGCAGCTGGAAAGAAATCAAGCATTTTTTCGTCTTTCCTAGGAGTTGAACCCTGGACTCCCATGGTTTTCACCTATCTCATCTATGAATTGACCACACCCTTGGGTGCTCAAGGCTAGAACAATTTTCAACTTCTAAAAAAATATATATACACACACATTTATGACAGGGGAATCAAAGACAGATTCACCTTTTTTGGTTTGGAATCTTTTACATGGTTCAATCATTATTATTTCCGGCTAAATTAATTTAAATTAGAAATCACTGTTTAATTATGTTCAAAGTATCGTCTTTTAGCAAAACTTAGTTAGTTATTTCAACGAAGCTCGTTCAATATTCATCGAACATATAACAATCGCTCTAAATCGAACCAAACAAGCCTTTATTAACAACCAATATGCTATAACATGTACCAAATACAGATGAATAGATCTGAAGATAGAAATGGGCATAAAAAGCAGACAATTTTTGTACCGTAATTACGGAGGCGAGCGGAGAGGGATTTCTTGTGGATTGCAGCGAGAGGGTTCTTCTTTGGATCCACCAGCCATTTCGAGAACGTCGATGCCATTGTTCGATCGTAATACACACACCCACACGCACTGTGTCTCTGCTAACAAAAGATTAGGGATTTTCCTTTTTGTCTCTAGAAGGGTCTATGAATATGGTCTTTGACGCTTTTGCCCAGGGAAAAAAATAATATTACAATAATAAAACGGACCCCAATCTCTCGAATATATTGGGCCAAAAGATCTAAATGTTTGGGCAAACATCTAAAAATAAGTATTTTTGTCAAAACTGTTATTAGAAAGAACATCAAAGTAAATAAACTAAAGACAACTATAAAGAGTGATTGATATATTATTCAATTTCAAATTAATGTATACTAAACCGAAATCTCATCTATTCATAGAAAAAGAAAGTAGTTGCTAGGTTTTTCTTAATGGATAAAGATCATGTCTGCTAAATGCTCAATGTACAGATCAAGACAAAGTTTTATTTTTCCTATATCTTACACCGAAAATTCTTTCTTAAGATATTCAGTTGTCTTTTTGTCACGACCCCAAATCCCAACAGGTCGTGATGGCACCTATCGTGGAACTAGGCTAGCCAACCATCACATAAATACATACTTAGTTTAATTAAATAACGCAATATCATTAAATATCAGCATAGCAAGCATGAAAATTTCCTAAGTCTTTAGGCAAATATAAAATAATCCAATGTCTAAACAATTCTCCCAGGACTGGAGTCAACATGGTCACGAGCATCTAAGAATATAACTAACTCTGTTAATGTCTTAATAAATATCTATCAATCAAATGCTAATACTATAAGAAGGGAAGTGGAGAAGTTGCGGACGCTGAACAACTACCTCGAAATCCCGTAAATTCTGCAGATAACGAACGAATATGGCTATTGCTCTGCACTAGTACCTGGATATGTACACAGAGGTACAGGGAGTAATGATGAGTACGCCAACTCAGTAGTATTGAAAAAAATCACATTCTGAGAATAAGAAACACACAGCACAAATACACCAATCCACAAAACAATAAAATGCCACGGCTCAATAAGGTATATAGAAGTTCAAACCAGTTTCCGTAAAAATTCTTTAAAACAAGTATATTTTCCAGTATTTCTCCGTAAAACTCCCAAAAATATCATTTTGAAAAATGAAGTGAATCATAATCAAAACTCAGTAAAATATCATCAAAAATCTGCCCTTTGGACCATAATCATCACTCATAAATATTTCCTCAGCACCTCACCATCACTCTGTAACAGTCACTCAGCACCTCACAGTCACTCAGTATCAGTCCCTCGGACATCCTCACTGTCACTCATGCCTCCCAATCATTCGGCACTCGGCACTCGCCACTCGCACTCAGTAGGCACCTGCGCTCACTAGGGGTGTGTACAGACTCCGGAGGGGCTCCTACAGCCCAAGCGCTATAAACAAGCTAAATCATGACATCAATCACTCTCATGCACTCGACCTCTCTCATATCATAACATCCTCACAATATTGGTCCTCGGCCTCACTCAGTCAGACAAACTCAACATGCTACTCGGGCCATAAATAAACAGGGTTCTCGACCCAAAACAATATTTCATTTCAAGAATTAATATCAACAAGCGCTGAGTGTCAAAACAATTTATCAGGAAAGACTGAGTGTATAATCAAAATTTCTAAGTGAGGAATTATCAGGAAAATAGCCCCCAAGGGGTTAAAACAGATCGGCACTAGGCCCCAAACATGGCTTACAGCCCAATTATATCAAAACATATCAATACTATAAAGAATAGGTTTTAAAAGCAGTTTTCGCAACTCAATAGTTGTCTAAAAGGAAACAAATTTCAAAATTTCCAATTCGTGCACGCCCCAAACTCGTCATCCAGTGTGTGCGTCACTCCAAAACCGTGAAAGGATGTAAAGTCCGGGGTTTCAACATCTCAGGACAGGATTTAAAGACATTACTTACCTCGAACTAGCCCGAAAAGCTACTCTGCAACCAAGCTTGCCTCTCGAATCAACTTCCGAGTGCTCCACATCTACCAAGATCAGATTTTTATCATCAAATTATGCTAAGGGAATGAATTCCAATTGAAAAGTACCAATTTTAGCACAAAACCCGAAATTAGCCAAAACCCGACCCCTGATCCCACGTCTCGGAACTCGAAAAAATTTATACCAAAATGTTCTTCATCATCTCACGAGTTCGTACATATAAAGAACGCTAAAATCGGAGTTCGTTTGACCCCTCAACTCGACCCCTAAACGTCTCATAATCTCAAGCCTTAACTCCATCTTTTTCTACTGATTTTCATGAATTAAACACTGATATTAGATCCTTAGTCACATATAATCGAGTATTAGGGTCCAAAATCCTTACCTCAATGAAGAACAATGATTTCTTCTCTTCAAAATCGCCCCAAAAGCTCTCTTTCCGTACAAAAATGGTGAAAAAATGGGTATTGGTCGCGGAGGGTTTATTTTTATACTGTCCAGAATTTTCGTGATATTGTTCACGTGTTTTACTGTTCACCCGAGTTACTATTCATGCTGTTGTGAAAAAAAATGCAGCAGCTTTTCTTCTAGTCTAAATTGATCCGTTAACCTTTCGAAATCCGCCTGAGGCCCTCGAAAATCTCAACAAATATACCAACACGTCCCATAACATCATTCGAACTTAGTCGAGCCTTCGAAACACCAAAAACAATATCAAAACCCCAAAATCACATCAAATTCAAGCCTATGAACTTTTAAATTCCTAAATTCCACCAACGACGCCGAAACCAACCAAAACACATTCAATTGACCTGAAATTTTGCACACATATCCAAAAGGATATTACGAACCTGTTCCAACTTCTGCAATTCTATTCCGACCCCGATAGCCTGTTTTCCACTGCCGATCGGAAATCGCCAAAAACTAACTTTCGCCAATTCAAGCCTAATTCTACACCAGACATCACAAAAATATTCCGAACACACTCCTAAGTCCCAAATCACCTAACGAAGCTATCCGAGTCATAAAATCTGTGTTCCGAGGTCGTTTACCAATAAGTCAACTCTCAGTTGACTTCTCCTACTTTAAGGTTATTCTTAAAGACTAAGTGACTAAATTCTCACTATAGCCATTCTGATTCCGAGCCTACCAACATTAACACATCATAAACAGTATAATCAACCTATGACAAGACAATAACAGTAATTATAATGCAAGTTCTACGTAACGACCGACCAGGTCATTACATTCTCCCCTCTTAAACAAACGTTCGTCCTCGAATGGGTCTAGAAACATACCTGGAGTCTCAAACAAGTGAGGATATCTGCTCTGCATCTCCCGCTCTGTCTCCCAAGTAGCCTCCTCCACTGGCTGACCTCTCCACTGTACCTTCACTGAAGCTATATTCTTGGACCTCAACTTTCTGACTTGATGATCCAAAATTGCTACTGGCTCTACCTCATATGACATATCACCCTCGAGCTGGACTATGCTGAAGTATAACACATGAGACGGGTCACCAACATATTTCCTGAGCATCGACACATGAAATATCAGATGAACACTCGATAGGCTGGGTGGCAAGGCAAGTCTATAAGCCACCTCTCCAACCTTTTGAAGTACCTCAAAAGGATCGATAAATCGTGGACTCAGCTTTCCCCTCTTTCCAAACCTCATAACACCCTTCATGGGTGATACCTTCAGCAGTACCTTATCACCTTCCATAAAAGACACATCCCGGACCTTCCGGTCCGTATAACTCTTCTTCCTAGACTGCGTCGTGCGAAGTCGCTCCTGAATCAACTTCACCTTCTCTAACGCATCCTGAATCAAATCTGTGCCCAATAGCCTAGCCTCACCGGGCTCGAACCAACCAACCGGAGATCTACACCTCCTACTATATAAAGCCTCGTACGGGGCCATTTGAATACTGGACTGGTAGATGTTATTATATGCAAACTCCGCTAGTGGCAGAAACTGATCCCATGAACCACCAAAATCAATCACACAAGCACGTAAGAGGTCCTCCAAAATCTGAATAGTCCTTTCCGACTGCCCGTCGGTCTGAGGATGAAATGTAGTGCTAAACTCTACCTCAGTATCCATACCTCTCTGTACATCCCTCTAAAATTGAGATGTGAACTGTGTTCCTCTGTCAGAAATGATAGAAACTGGAACCCCATGCAATTGGACAATCTCCCTGATGTAGATACTCGCTAACCGCTCTGAAGTATAAGTAGTACCGACAGGAATGAAGTGCGCATACTTGGTCAACCTATCTACAATGACCCAAATAACATTGAAACCCTTCGAAGTCCATAGAAGACCAACTACGAAGTCCATAGTGATCAGCTCCCACTTCCACTCCGGAATATCTAACCTCTGAAGTAATCCTCCTGGTCTATGGTGCTACATACTCAACAATATCTCTCTTCATTCGCCTCCAGCAATACTGCTGTCTCAGATCCTGATAAATCTTCGCGGCACCCGGATGGATGGAATACCGCGAGCTGTGAGCCTCAGCTAATATCAACTCTCGAAGACCATCCACATTGGGCACACAATACGACCCTGCATCCTCATAATACCGTCATCATCGAGAGTCACATCCCTGGCATCATCCCGACGGACCCTATCCTGAAGTACTAACAAATGCGGATCATCATATTGTCGAGCTTTAATCTGATCATAGAGAGAAGACCGGGAAGCCATGCTAGCTAATACTCGCGGAGGGTCTGACAAATCTAATCTCACTAACTGAACTGCTAAATCCTGAACATGAAGTGCTAAAGGTCGCTTTGCTGCTGAAAGGTAAGCTAGACTCCCCAAACTCTCGGCTCTGCGACTCAAGGCATCGGCCACTACATTGTCCTTTACTGGGTGATACAAAATAGTAAGGTCATAATCCTTGAGAAGATCCAACCATCTGCTCTGCCGCAAATTCAAATCCTTCTGCCTCAGGAGATACTGCAAGCTACGATGGTTAGTGAAAATCTCACATTGTACCCCATACAAGTAATGCCGCCAAATTTTTAAGGCATGAACAATGGCAGCTAACTCAAGATCGTGCACTGGATAATGCTTCTCGTTCACCTTATACTGTCTAGACGCGTAGGCAATCACCCTACCGTCCTGCATCAATACCGCTCCCAAGCCAACTCTAGAAACATCACAATAGACTGTATAAGAACCCGAACCAGTAGGCAAAACTAGTACCGGAGCTGTGGTCAATGCTGACTTGAGCTTCTGAAAGCTCTCCTCACACTCGTCGGACCATCTGAATGGAGCACCCTTCTGGGTCAATCTGGTCAATGGTGAAGCAATAGAAGAGAATCTTTCCACAAAGCGACGGTAATATTCCGCCAAACCAAGGAAACTCCTAATCTCCGTAGCTGAAGACGGTCTGGGCCAACTCTACACCGCCTCAATCTTCTTCAGATCAACCTGAATACCCTCACTAGACACCACGTGCCCCAAGTAAGCTACTGAACCAAGCCAAACTCACACTTGGAGAATTTTGCATAAAGTTTCTCCTCCCTCAACCTCTGCAACACAATCCTCAAGTGTTGAGCATGTTCCTCTTGCCTACGGGAATAAACCAGGATGTCATCAATGAATACAATAACGAAATAATCAAGGTAAGGCTGAAACACGTTGTTCATCAATTGCATGAACGCGGATGGGGCATTGGTCAGCCCAAATGACATAACCATAAACTCATAATGACCATATCTAGTCCTGAAAGCAGTTTTCAGAATGTCAGAGTCCTGAATATTCAACTGGTGATACCCCGACCTCAAATCGATCTTGGAGAACACCCTAGCTCTCTGAAGCTGATCAAACAAGTCATCAATACGGGGCAAAGGATACCAGTTCTTCACCGTAACCTTATTCAGTTGCCTATAATCAATGCACATACGCATGGAGCCATTTTTCTTCTTCACAAACAACACCGGTGCACCCCAAGATGACACACTCGGCCGGATGAACCCCTTATCTAAGAGTTCCTGAAGCTTCTCTTTCAATTCTTTCAACTCCGTCGGTGCCATACAATAAGGTTGAATAGAGATAGGTTGGGTGTCTGGCACCAAGTCAATACCAAAATCAATGTCCCTATCAGGTGGCATGCCTGGCAGGTCTGCAGGGAATACGTCCGAAAAATCACAGAGCACAGGAACAGAATCAACAGAAGGGGTCTCACTACTAACATCCCTCACGAAAGCAAGATAAGATTCACATCCTTTCTCAACCATACGTTGAGCCTTCAAATAAGAAATCACTCTGCTAGGCACATGCTCTATAGAACCTCTCCACTCAACTCTCGGGGCATAGCCAGGGTCACGGTCTTAGTGTGACAATCAAGAATAGCATGACATGGGGATAACCAATCCATGCGCAGTATCACATCAAAATCAACCATACTGAGTAACATCAAGTCCACTCGGGTATCCAGACCCCAATAGATATAATACACGATCGGTACACACGGTCCACAATAATAATATCGCCCACCAGAGTCAAAAAATGAACAAACGTAACAAAAGACTCACGGGGCATATTCAGAAAGTGAGCAAAATACGATGAAACATAAGAGTATGTGGAACCAGGGTCAAATAAATCCAAAGCATCACTGTGACAAACTGAGATAGTACCTGTAATTACAGCATCTGAGGCCATAGCATCAGGCATAATCGAAAGTGCATAAATACGTGGCTTGCCTCCACCTGCTCGAACTCCCCCCTAGGGCGGCCTCTAGCTGCCTGACCACCACCCCTAGCTGCCTGAGTAGGTGGTGAAGTGACTGGGGCTGAAGTCGAGGGCTAAACCCTCTGCTGAGATGATCCACTAGCACGACGAGGGCAAAACCTCCATCCATGACCAACCTCTCCACACTCAAAGCAACTACCTGGAGCTGGAGATGGGGACTGAAGGGAACCCCTGCCACTATGATAACCACCGGACGAACCATACATAGAGGAACCCTGATATGATGATGCTCTGGAGGAGCTCTGAGCTGGAAGGGCGCTAAAAGATGAACGACCCTGATGAGAGTTGCGGGGACCCTGCCCCAAAGATGCGCCATTATAGGTTGGGCGGACTGGCTGTGGAGGTCTAAATGGACGACCTCTACTATTTTGAAATTGCCCTCTGGAAGGGGCACCACTAAAGCTACCTGATCCCCGAGGCGAGGCCTCCCTCTCCTCATGCTCCTGCCTGTAAACCGACTCAATGTCCCGAGCTATGTCAACAATCTGCTCAAATGTGGCTCCAGACACCCTCTCTCTGGTCAAAATGTGAAGCTGATACGTGAGACCATCTACAAACCTCCTGATCCTTTCCCTGTCAGTAGGGACTAACTCCGAAGCATGTCTAGCCAACTCAGAAAACTTCATCTCGTACTGAGTAACTGACAAATCTCCCTGGCGCAGTTGCGCAAACTGTCTTCGTTGCTCCTCTCTATGGTTCGAGGAACATACTTCTCCAAAAAGAGCGTGGAGAACTGCTATCAGGTGAGTGGTGCTGAACCAACCGGCCCACGCCTCTCAAATGCCTCCCACCAAGTGAAAACGGCACCAGAATACTGAAATGTAGCAAATGAGATCCCGCTGGTCTCCAAAATACCCGCAGTACGTAGTATCCTCTAGCACTTATCTAGAAACCCTGGGGCATCCTCGCCCTCTGTACCGCTGAAAGTCAGAAGCTGAAGTCTGCTGAACCTCTCCAGCCTGCGCTGCTCATCCTCAGTCATAGGAGGAACCACATAGTCCTGAACTTGGGCAACCGGCTGGGCTGGGACTACCCCGGTGCCTGAATACCCTATACAGCCGGCTCAGGTGTCCGGGAAGCTGGAGTCTGAATGTTTCCCCCAGCCTGAGCTGCAGTGGCAGTAGTATACATAGCAACTGCCTGAGCTAAACTGGTACACACCGTCAATATCTGAGCCAGGGTCTCCTGAAGACCCGAAATAACAATAGGCACTGTCGGTGCCTGAGCCTGTCCCGCTGGAGCACTCTCGGCGGGAACCTGATCCTGAATGACAGAGGGATCCTGTGGTACTGTCCCGGCTACTACACGGGCTGGTCCCCTAACTCCACCAAGGCCCCGATCCCTTGTGGGTCTGGCTAGTGTCTGGTCACCCTGATCGGTATTGCGTGTCCTCACCATCTATGAGAGAATGAAACAACATGAGTTTATATTTCAAGAACCAATAGATTGGCACAAAAGAGTTCAACAAAATAAGATTTCTTTTTTTACCAAGAGTTCTGCAGCCTCTCGAAGATAAGTACAGACGTCTCCATACCGATCTGCAAGACTCTACTAAACCTGCTCATGACCGTTGAGTCCTATGTAACCTAGAGCTCTGATACCAACTTGTCAGGACCCCAAATCCCAACAAGTCGTGATGGAGCCTATCGTGGAACTAGGCTAGCCAACCATCACATAACTACACACTTAGTTTAATTAAATAATGCAATATCATTAAATATCAACATAGCAAGCATGAAAATTTCCTAAGTCTTTAGGCAAATATAAAATAATTTACTATATAAACAATTCCCCCAGGACTGGAATCAACATGGTCACGAGCATCTAAGAATATAACTAACTCTGCTAATGTCTTAATAAATTTCTATGAATAAAATTCTAATACTATAAGAAGGTAAGTGGAGAAGCTGCGAACGCTGAACAGCTACCTCGAAATCTCGTAAATGTTGCAGATAACGAACGAATATGGCTACTGCTCCGCACTAGTACCTGGATCTGTACACATGGGTACATGGAGTAATGATGAGTATGCCAACTCAGTAGTAATGAAAATAAATCACAGTCTGAGAATAAGATATACACAGCACAAATACACCAATCTACAAAACGATAAAATGCCACGGCTAAATAAGGTATATAGAAGTTCAAACCAGTTTCCGTAAAAATTCTTTAAAACAAGTATATTTTCCAGTATTTCTCAGTAAAACTCCCAAAAATATCAGTTTAAAAAATAAGTTAATCATAATCAAAACTCAGTAAAATATCATAAAAAATCTGCCCCTCGGGCCATAATCATCACTCATAAATATTCCCTCAGCACCTCACCGTCACTCTGTAACAGTCACTCAGTATCAGCCCCTCAGGCATCCTCACTGTCACTCATGCCTCCCAATCTCTCGTCACTCGGCACTCGCACTCAGTAGGTACCTACGCTCAGTAGGGGTGTGTACAGACTCCGGAGGGGCTTCTACATCTCAAACGCTATAAACAAGCCAAATCATGGCATCAATCACTCTCAAGCACTCAGCCTCTCTCATATCATAACATCCTCACATATTGGCCCTCGGCCTCACTCAGTCAGACACTCTCAACATGCCACTCGGGCCATAAATAAATAGTGTTCTCGACCCAAAACAATATTTCATTTCAAGAATTAATATCAACAAGTGCTGAGTGTCAAAACAATTTATCAGGAAAGACTGAGTGTAAAATCAAAATTTCTAAGTGGGGAACTATCAGGAAAATAGACCCCAAGGGGTTAAAACAGATCGGCACTAGGCCCCAAACATGGCTTACAACCCAATTATATCAAAACATATCAATACTATAAAGAATAGGCTTTAAAAACAGTTTCGCAACTCAATAGTTGCCTAAAAAGGAAACATATTTCCAAATTTCCAATTCGTGCACGGCCCACACTCGTCATCCAGTGTGTGCGTCACTTCAAAACCATGAAAGGATGTAAAGTCCGGGGTTTCANCAAAACCATGAAAGTATGTAAAGTGCGGGGTTTCATACCCTTAGGATAGGATTTAAAGACATTACTTACCTCAAACTAGTTCGAAAAGCTACTCTGCAACCCGCTTGCCTCTCGAATCAACTTCCGAGTTCTCCAAATCTACCAAGATCAGATTTTATCATCAAATTATGCTAAGGGAATGAATTCCAATTGAAAAGTACCAATTTTAGCACAAAACCCGAAATTAGCCAAAACCCGACCCCCGGGTCCGCATCTCATAACTCGACAAATTTTATACCAAAATGTTCTTCATCATTTCACGAGTCCGTACATATAAAGAACGCTAAAATCGGAGTTCGTTTGACCCCTCAACTCGACCCCCAAATGTCTCTCCATCTTTTTCTACTGATTTTCATGAATTAAACACTGATATTTGATCCTTAATCACATATAGTCGAGTATTATGGTCCAAAATCCTTACCTCGATGAATAACAATGATTTCCTCTCTTAAAAATCGCCTCAAAAGCTCTCTTTCCGTACAAAAATGGTGAAAAAATGAGTATTGGTCGCGGAGGGTTTATTTTTATACCCTCTAGAATTTTCACGGTACTGTTCACGCATTTTACTGTCCACCCGAGTTACTGTTCATGCTGCTGTGAAAAAAAATGCAACAACTTTTCTTCTAGTCTAAATTGATCCGTTAACCTTTCGAAATCCACCCGAGGCCCTCGTAAATCTCAACAAATATACCAACACATCCCATAACATCATTCGAACTTAGTCGAGCCTTCGAAACACCAAAAACAACATCAAAACACCACAATCACATCAAATTCAAGCCTATGAACTTTTAAATTCCTAAATTCCACCAACGACGTCGAAACCAACCAAAATACATTTGATTGATATGAAATTTTGCACACATATCCAAAATGCTATTACGAACTTGTTCCAACTTCCGGAATTCCAGTCCGACCCCGATGGCCTATTTTCCACTGCCTATCGGAAATCGCCAAAAACTAACTTTTGCCAATTCAAGCCTAATTCTATACCGGACATCACAAAAATATTCCGAACACACTCCTAAGTCCCAAATCACCTAACGAAGCTATCCGAGCCATAAAATCCGCATTCCGAGGTCGTTTACTAATAGGTCTACTCTCAGTTGACTTCTCCCACTTTAAGGTTATTCTTAAAGACTAAGTGACTAAATTCTCACTACAACTATTCCGATTCCGAGCCTACCAACACTAACACATCATAAACAGTATAACCAACCTATGACAAGGCAATAACAATAATTATAATGCAAGTTCTACGTAACGACTGCCCGGGTCTTACACTTTTGGAGCTCTTCTGGAGTTCCAACAAGATTTATGTCATTGACAATTCAACATAAACAACAAGTATAACAAATTTTGATGATATTTTATTCATAAAATACATGGACAAATAGCATCTTTTATGTAACCTTCTTTCAGCAAATATTCACCGAGGCGATTATACCGGATGCGCCCAAGTTGTTTTAAATTGTACAAATTTTTTTGTAATTTGATCGAGTACATTTCTCAAGACTTTGAATTATATGCTTCAAGCATTTTAAATCCTTCAGGAATCTTCATATAAATTTGATCAAATGAGTCATATAGGTTATGGCATGCATTTAAATGACACGGCATCTTCAGATGTTTGGGCTACAGGTCCGATCCTCACATTCTTTTATTATATTTTGCACTATATTGTATCAAATATATTGTCAACGATCATTTTGTATCGGTTCCTAAGCGACATAACTTGTTGAGATATCATCACTTGCTTTATTTTCAGGTACATCAACTTCTTCTAGAGTTTCATGAAATGTTGTGTCGTGGATCTTCTAGAGCTCATTTCTCCTCATTATGATCACTTTGATCATTTGCTCCTATCATTTTTCAAGGATTGTTAACTTTGGAACCGATGTGTGCAGTAAATTTTATCCTTTCGGGACTTTAATTTTAATAGCAACATTTACAACTGATATATGATATTTAATTTTGGATCAGTAACTGCTTCTGGCATTTGACTTGATTTATCTTCTGAGTGGGTATCATATTAATGATAATTCGATTCATATAACATATCTTCCAGCTGCTTATTCCATCCCCCAAATGTTAGAAAACTAACATATATCTCAATCTTCTTTAGGGAACCTATCTTTGTGTATTGTGGTAGAGAAATTAATCGTATACCACACATCAACAATTATTAGATAGTAAAAATATTTGGTTTATGATCCAGAACCAATTTTAAGGGGAGGACTTAACTTATCTTGTTGGTATGATGTATACAAATATTGTTGTATACAATTTAGAAAATCTTAGACCAACACGTGAAACTCTATTCTCATGAGCAATTATTTAGACATTAATATGAGATATTCAATATTAAACCATCTTGGATATAAACAAGTATTATCAAGATAAACTGTCTTGATTTCATAATCTGAAAATTATTCTCTTAATTGAGAAAGGCTATTTCAAATGCCAAGTTGCAGGTTGACAATAAACACACATGTAACCATCTCATACATGCATCTATAAGTAGTTCACATGATAGGTGAATGAGCCCATATTCACCTTTTATATATCTAGATTTTAGGGGTCTTAGTCCCAACTTTAGTTGGTATAATCAATTTATTACGAGAACAAGCAACACAAGAAAATTCTTGAAGAATCTTCTAGTTCTTCAGTATATGCTTATCTGAATTCTCAAATAGCTCATTTAAAAATGGCAAATAAAAACTTCAATTTTATCATGGCATGTGCTATCTCTTAGTAAACTTATGATTTACTATGGCATAAACTTTTAGATTAGTAGACTTCTGATTTACTGTGGCTACTTTTGTATCAACAAATTTTGATATATTGTAGCTACTTTTGCCTCAGTAAAACTTCTGATTTACTGTGACTATTTTTGCATTAATAAACTTCTTGTTTGCTGATATATTTTAACCTCTATGATTGTGGAAACATAAAATTTTCAATCTTCCAATCATTTGTAGTCTCAATATGAAAACCATTTATATTAGTAAACTTCGGGTTTACTACAACATATGTTTTAAAATAATCATATAATTTGAATGACATATTTGTATGTAAGCTCTTGAGATCGAGCCTTTATTTATTATCCACAATTTAATATTATTTGGACACTACTTGTATCATGTGTCTTCTAGACAAACAATTAGCTCTTCAAGAGTTTTTGATACATTTTGTACTATTAAATATTGCTCGGACACTTCTTGTATCACGAGAGAAAATCATAATCAAATGAACAATATAAAGACAATTCTAAATTTATAAATTAAGAATTTTTAGTATTTTTACCACCAACTTTTTGACAAATGTCTCCTTCAGGGAGAAATTCCATTAACATCTGAGTAACTTTTATCAAAGCCGCAATCACATAGTCATTAATCCTTTGGAATGATACATGAGTTATTATTTCCTTCGGGTTAGTTAATAACAACTAACCATAATATATCAACGTGGTTATCATAGAAATTGTTCGACATGATGTATCCTTATGCTTTAAATGATTCTAACAAATTATTCAAGTTGTTCTGACGTACAACTGGTACGTGCAACAATAATCTTCATACCACAAAATAATATTTATATCCTTTGTTATTATACCTCTTCAGGAGGTGAGTTATGGTATTTATTCATTCACTGTCAATCCTATTACCTCTTTTAATATATTTGCTACTTCAGGAGTAAATCGAGGTATGCATATAATCTAGAGATTTTTTCTCTTACTTATCTTCATTATAACCATAGCTAGCCCAAATTACCACTTCTGATGGTCATAAGTATATACCTGTCACACCCCAAACTCAAGGAGCGAGACCGGTGCTCAACCGAGTGAACCCCGCAGAGCAAGCCTGTTAGATTTCCTTCTACCCAAACTCATCCATGAATAAAGAGGAGATGTACTCCATTAATCAAACACTGATAGGATTTTATTGACAACTCCCATTTCATTTCCATTAGCAGCTTCATTCCTCATTTTCAAAATATTACAAGTTTATAGATATAATGAAAAATATGCTTGCCAAGTATCAACATTTCTAGTTCAATTCCCAACATCGACACCACCCACAAGACTTTAGATACATATATGAACAATTGAGAGTTTTAAGCATATTGAGTTTTTCTCACACAATTTGGCATACTAGCTTTCATTTGAAACACGACTCAAAGCCATAACATTTTAGCACATATATCATTCTTGAACAAATTCCCGAAGGATAACATAATTTGATAGGAATATTCGGAACACATTTTGAATACATAATTTCTCGACACTTTGTTTACTCAGGACGATCAAATTTATTGGGAACAACTCGGAACATGAGAATAAGGAACTTGAACCAACCATATATGAAACTTACGGGAATGTCATGGAATTCAATTATTAGAGATAAATTTAGCCAACATACCTCTCTTGAGCTTTCCTTACGTTACTACAACGCCCCAACACTTCTAGCAATAACAATCTATATGAAGATAGCGAAAATCGGCTAATAATTACAAGAATTCCCATGGTGTAACTCTTTTAGGAATTTTGTCAAACATCTAACATGCAAAATAGACCACAATGCTCTACAATGATAATCCCTTCCTCCCTCAACCAATTTCAACAAGAAACTACCCAAAATGGTTCATTAATCCCACGTACTACAACCTAGTGTAACATGCATGGACTATTTCCAACCCCACAATATACCTGAACTCATAACCTCTTGCATGAAACCTTAGGAGTAGGAATTACACGGGTAGATGATAATCTAGTGATTGACTTCCTTGATTCTTGAAGATTGGTGCAAGATTGGATGATTAGAATGTTAGGTTTCTTCTTCTCTCTCTAAAATATTTCTACCTCTCTCTATAAATCAGATTTTACCTTCTAAAATGATCCCCCATGGCCTTATATCAAAATAGAAGCGAATATAAAAATTTATAAAAAGACCCCCGAAGTCAATTATGTGGTAGCAGAATTTTTCTGCGACTATTTTGTTATAGCAGAATCATTATGCTTGCGACACCAGAATCATTTCGCGGCCCGCAGAATGGTGCTTCAAAATTTTTAATTATCTGCTTCACTCCACGACGGATATGCGGTCCGCAAAGTGAATCCACGGTCGCACAATGGACCTCAAAAAGACCATTTTCTACAAAATTTTACCTATAACTCCCCAATGCATTATACAACCCAAAAATTCCATACCGCGACTCGTTTTCTACACTTTTCAAACACTTTAGCCTAACTCGGCACCACAAAATCTTAAATTCCTTAGCGAAATTTTTCGGGGTCTTACAATACCACTTCTGATGGTTAACAAATTTAGTTACAATGAAATATACGAAACATAGCCGCTTCTAGTAGCCGTATTCTACTGGAGTTCAAGTGAACCATGAAGTCAAGCCATAACGAGACTTAGGAAATATTACCACTACTGGTAATTATATATTTCTTATAAACTCTGCTGGAGTTTAAGTGAATTTAACAATATTACCACTTTGTAATCCTTTATTATGATAATTAAGATGAAAACAAAAACCAAAATAGGTATTGTATATGTAGCACATAACCAAGCAAGTGATGATAAAGATATTAAATCAAATATAAGCAAAATTCTCAAATTACTTTACACAAATTTGGCCACTCCGGACGTAAGTGATATCTACATCACTACTGTCAAGAAGAAAAAATCACCACCTTAAGGATGTAATCTGCCTTATGATACTTAGAATGAACATGATTTAACCACGGACATAAGAGCATCGCCTTACATCGGAGATGAACACTAAAATAGAAAGTAAATTTGAAGTAAGTGCTCATAACGACATAGTCTCATGCTGATAACGTGTTATAAAATAAAAATTTCAAAGTAAATAAATTGAAGACAAGTATAGAGAGAGATTGATATATTTTTAACTTCAAACTGATGTATATAATGAACTGAAATCTCCTCTATTTATAGAAAAAAGAAGAGTTGTAAGGCTTTTGTAACGATCGGCCAGTCGTTTTGAGAATTAAAGTCCCATTTGGCGGCATAAGTTCTTGAGAAGCTTCGTATTATGTATTATGACGCGCGTGTGTAGCCGAGTTCCATTATCGGGTGATTTGGAGTCAATTTGGAAGAAGAATTTATATTTTAGAAGCTTAAGCGGTAAAAGTTGACTGTAATTTGACTTTTGTGTAAACGACTCCGGAATGGGGTTTGGATGGTTCCGACAACTTCATATGATGGTTTTGGATTGAGGCACGCGTCTGGATTTAGATTTGGAGACCTGTAAGGTAATTTGAAGCATTTCAGCAAAAGTAGGAAAGGTTGAAGTTTTGGAAGGTTGAAAGGTTTGACAAAGAGTTGAATTTGGTGATATTGGGGTCAGAATGTGATTCTGAGAGTTGGAACAGCTCCGTTATGTCATTTGGGACTTGCCTGCAAAATTTGACATCATTCCGGGTTGATTTGTTAAGTTTCGGCGCGAGTTTTAGAAGTTGAAACATTTGAAAGTTCATGAGTTTGCTTCATGGTGTGATTCGTAGTTTAGACGTTGTTTGATATTTTTTAAGACCTCGAGCGAGTTAGTGTTAGGTTATGGAACTTGTTGGTGTGTTTAGACGAGGTCTCTGGTGTGTTTCGGATGGGCTACGGGCCATTTCCTTCTATTTTTGGACTGCTGATCTGCTGGTGTCGGTGTCCTTCATCGCGTTCGCGATGAAGCAATCATGTTCGCGTGCTGTAATTTTGGAGGATGAAATATTTCCTCCTCACATTTGCATCCTTCTTTCCGCGTTCGTGTAGGTATATAATTCCTTTCTTCACGTTCGCGTACTACTTCACGCGTTCGCGTAGCTCAATCATTGGGCACCATCATTTTTCTTCTTCGCGAACGCGAGGGTCTTCCGCGTTCACGTAGATCAATCATTGGGCACCATCATTTTTCTTCTTCGCGAACGCGAGGGTCTTCCGCGTTCACGATGCATTAATACCTGAGCAGAATATAAAGTAATCTATTCCGAGGGTTAGCAATTTTTATCATTTTTGGAGTTATAGAGCTCAGTTTTGAGTGATTCTTTGTGGGGTTTTCAAGTAAATCAATTGAGTAAGTGTTCTTCACCTAGAATTTATTATATTTCATGATTTTATCTTTAATTTTATCATTAAATTAGTGTTTGAGTTGAGGAAAAATGGGAATTTTGAAGAAAACTTTTCAAATGTAATATGATGATTTGAGGGATGAATTGGTATCGGAATTGATAATTTTAGTATGGTTGAACTCGTATCGAAATGGGTGCTCGGGTTTTTTGAAATTTGTCAGATTCCGAGAGGCGGTCCCGGAGGCCGACTTTTGGGTTGATTTTTAATTTTTGATAAAGATTGAGGCTTTATGAAAATAATCTCTTATGAGTTTTATGTATGCTTTGAAGTTATTTTGGCTAGATTTGAGCCGCCCGGAGGTTACTTCACCCGAGAAGTTCATTTTAGAGTACCGGTCTGTCTGCTTTGAGGTAAGTATCTTGATTAACCTTGTGCGGGGATTTATCCCTTAGGATTTGAGTCTTTTATGCTAATTGTATAATGTAAAGTCCGTGCACTCGAGGTGACAAGCACGTGCGCAAGCTTGTTTGTGAAAAATTGGCCTTTTAGGGCTCGTAGATTCTTGTGTTCATTAGATATGAAGTTGTTTTACTATGTTAATTTTTTCCAATTTACTAGTTTCATCTCTACGTATTTTTTGGAATTAATTGCTTCATGTTCCACTCTTATTGCCTATTTGACTCTTGTGTGCCTCAACTGAAGTTGTTGCCTCTTTAATTGACATGCTATCCTTTCCTAAATGCTTATCTTTATTTGAAATTTTTATTATCTCTTCCGTAATTATTTATCCTTAATCGAGGCCATGATTATCCTTTCCATTGCTTATCCTTAATTTTAGTTGTTGTGCCTCTTTCGTGGGTGCCAAATCCTAAATGAAGTTAGTTACCCTTTATCATAGTTACCTTATCCTTATTTGGAATTATCGACTCGTGATATCTCCATTGTTGTTGAATTGCACTTATGTGGAGGTCATTGCTATATAATATCTCGTCCTTGTTGAGCTAAGGCTAGGTGGTATCGTTATTTTATGTTGTGTCTTTCCTTGTGAGTTCGTTTCTTCCGTTTCTTTGAGTTCTAGAATTTCTGAATTGATTTAATTACCGTACTCTTGTGCTATTGAATTGTTGTTGTTGATTTAAAGTATTGTATGGGGATAGGGTTGCACGCTGCACCAGGTGAAATAAGGAAGGTGGTGAGATAAGAGAGGGTATTTATATTGTGATATTTTTATTATACGATGGGATCGGGTTGCACGCCGCAACATATGAAATAAGGGTGGATTGATATGGTGGAATAAGGGTGAGTTATGATATTGATATTATATGGTGGGATTGTGTTGCGCGCCATAACATATTTTGTTATTGTTATGATATTGTTATTGTACGGTAGGATCGAGTTGCATGCCGCAATAGGTGAAATAAGGGTGGATTAATATGGTGGAATAAGGGTGAAATATGATGTTGATATTATATGGCGTGAGAGGGTTGTGTGCCGCTACATATTTTGTGTTTTGTATTCCCTGTTTTATTTCATTGGCTTCGGTTCCTTCGTACGAGACTCTGAGAATATATATTTTTGATTTTTCACTATTTTTCGAGGATTGAGTTATTGTCCTTGAATTATTGCCTTTCCGTCATTCCTGAGTTCTTTTCCTAATACTAATATTCTGATTTCAAGATGAATTCACTGCGTTGAGGCCTTACGTCATATCCTGCTGAGTTGTTAGTAATATAGCGATTTCTAATAAAAGAATTAATATCATTCTACCTTGTGTGACTTTTAAGTTGAAACTCGCCGTTTATTTTGTTGCTTACCGTTTCTAATAACTGTCATATTTTACTTCAATTGATATCCCAACTTAATCTCCTATCTTTGTCTGATGCTTTTATTTTACCTAAAGGAATTGTTGTTATATTTTAATTTAATAAATTCTATATTAGATTCAATAGCTTATTCGATGCTGTATTTTATTTGAAAATATTATCTTCTCCACCCAAATGATTTTCGAAATAAACTCATCTTTCTCATTGATTTCCTACTTGGTTTAGAAACTGTAATTTTACTTTATGATATATAAATAAAATCTCTTGAACATCCTAATTAGCATTTGACACGGATATTATGTACCGAGTAGCACGTAAATTCTGCCGTGCGAAGTGAGATGGAAAAATGTTGACACAAGGTGTCATGTGTATTAAAGGTTTGGAAGTTGTGATTTATGAATATTTTGAGGTTCGGTACTCAGAGAGATTATTGGATAAAACCTGATGTGAAAGTAGTTATTTCATCTAGTTGCTACCTGCCTTTCTTTTAATTGTGTTCACCGGATCTAGACTGTGTTCAACTTACTCTACTGCGTTATTACTTGTTGTGTTCCACTGCTAATTGTTGTTTCTATTTCTTATTGCAAGTACCATATTATCGTTGTCATTATGCATAGCTTAATATAGATATCGTATTATGTTAAATCTACACTTATACTCACTCAGGTTATTTAGTCCAGTAGGTGTCTTGACTGTTCCTCGTCAATACTCCACGAAGGTTAGTCTTGATACTTGTTGGGTACCGCTATGGTGTACTCATACTACACTTCTGCATATTTTTGTGCAAATCCAGGTATATCAGAGTCAGTCGATCGCTTGTTAGTTGTGTGAATTTTGCTGTGGAGACTCAAGGTAAACCTACTACTGCGTTCGCAGGCTTCGGGTCACCTTCTGATGTTGTGTCTAACTGTTTATCCTTAGTTCAAAACAACTGTATTTGTAGACCTCCTAGTAAGTCAGTAGAGCTTATGACTTGTACTACCAATTTTGGGATTTGTAAATTTGTAAAGAGTTTTCTATTTTGAAATCGTCAGATGTTGGTTAAATATTGTTAGTATTTTAGTTAATGGTAGGTTGGTGTCATCACGACTCCCGACAGAGGGAATTTGGGTCGTGATAGCTTTTCAGGAAGCAGTTGCGAGGCTTTTCTTGAGCTGTTTGTAAGTTGTCTGCACGAGGTACTCGCAACCTGCCTGTTTAATAAAAAGTTGTTGCAAGATATTTTATTGAGTTGCTTGGAGATAAACTTTAATGGAGTACTAAATGAATAATCTTCTTCGGAAAGATTATCTATAGCGGAGTAATAAATGGACATCCACAATATAATATTTTCATAACAGAAATAATACTTTTAAAATGTATGTTTTAGATAATGGTTTGTGTTTGGTTTATTCATATGAGATGCTTATTTAAATATTTGATGAATTGATTGCATTTGACCAATTTTCAAACAATGTCAAGTATCAGTTATTTAAAAATAGCAGTAAGATTTATTTTAAAAACTAGTATTATTTAAATAGAGAAATAATTTAAAACTAGTATTATATATATATATAGGGGCGAAAATAAAAATGAGAAGAGGGATTTATTTAGGCAAAAATCTTAGATAAGCCCTTAAATTTGACACGTTTTGCAAAATAGACATAAATATTATAGAGTTACCAGATAGATACTTGAACTCATCCAAAGTCTAACAAGAGACTAGCGCATGTGCGTGCAACATCTTTCAAACGCTTATTTTTCTTTTTGTTTTTCGTGTAATGAGCTGACTCGTCCTACTCAGAGTAAAAGACCAAATTTGCTACTGACCTAATTCAGTCACCCATTTGAGCTATGAGTATGTCTTGGTGCGAACCAATATCCAAATGTCTAGGTTTTAAAGACCGGAGAAAAGAAGATACGAGTAGCAAAAAGTAGAAACTAGAGATGAAATACCTACTAGAAGTTTTGGTACAAATATGTCATCTAATAATTAAAAAATTATTTATTTTGGACTGTAGTAGCCTGTTTGGCCAAGCTTTTTTCTTGGCCAAACTTGTTAAAGTGCTTTTTTCTTTTTTCAAAGTTAAGGTGTTTGTCCAAACTTTTTGAAGGAAAAAAAAGTGTTTTTGTGTAAAAGAAGAATCAGTTTTTAAGAAACAGAAAAAAGTAGCTTTATTCCAAAAACACTTTTTTGAAAATCCCTTTTGAGAAACTACATTAGAACACTTTTTAAAAGCTTGACCAACTACTAACTGATGCTCAAAAGTGCTTTTCAAATTATTAACCAAACACAAACTGATTTTCACTAAAAATATTTTTGAAAAAACCACTTGTCAAAATAAGCATAAACAAACTATAAGTGTCAAAACCTTTCAAATGAAAGGATGTTTTGTCTTAAGACATCTTAAGGATAAACTTAAACTTTAGCCTAAATAATAGTTTTTTTATCAAAATTTTGGAATATAACTCTAAATATTTATAAGGGGTATTTAAGTATTTTCTTTTTCTTTTTAGTTACAAGTTACAACAACTAAAGATCATGCAATCCCAATATCACCAATGTATATAATCTAATGTGATTCAATTCTCATTGCTCCCTTCCTCTCAGGTAAAAACTAATATGCGAACTTAGATTATATTAATTTATTATGGTTAAGTGATAAAATTAAGACAAAAAAATATATTCATTAATTACATAAGTCGAAAAAACTATATTAAAATATAAAATGGGTGAAGAACCCCAAACCTTGTTAAGTACAATAGCTGAATTTCAGGAGGAACGCTAAACGAAAGAAGAGAGAGAAATGGGAGGATATTTTTTTAACCGGATGTCCCTTTCCTGAAGGGAATTGGAGAAGAATGTAACTTCAAAAAAAAAAATATACCAATGGAAAAAAGAAAAAGATGACGGCAATCTAATAAAAAACCCAGAAAACGCGGTGGAAGAGCCCGGCGGCCGGTGGTGATCGGGCAAAGAAGAATATATATAGATAACACAGCCGCCAATGTTGTAGTGTGAGAATGGGCAAAGAAAAACGGTCAGAAAATATGTGTGGATTCATTAATGAGAAGGAAATAGAAAGAGATAATTATATAGATGATAAAAGCTCCCAGTATAGTATTACTAGTGGAATTCTTCCTTCTCTTGGCGCCCATCATAGTAGTCGCAGAATTAAACTCCGTCGCTGCATTATCTCCCCCTCCGATCCCCGTTACAGGTTTGTTTATTATTCATTCACGTGGGAAAATTTTACGATTCGTTCTTTTGCATGTGTTTGTACGTGGACAAATTATTTATGTTGCTTACTATTTTGTTTTTCTCTCAATGGGTTCTGTAATGGTGAAATTCCACTTTTTATGTAGATGATTTTGTTGTTACATTAATGCAGCAGAAGTAAATTGGCAATGCCATTCTCTTCCTTTTTCTCATATTCCACCTTTCTTGAATTTCTTCTATAATGATTTGAGCCTTTAATTTTGTGTTCTTTTAATTCCAAAATTTGCAGTTAATTAATAGTGTAATTTATGTACTTGTTAAATCTATAAACTTTGTTCTGAACAAATAACAAAATAATGTCGTGAAACGAGTTCAATTGGTCAACTTGAGCATTTTAAATTAAATCAGGCCAAGTACAGAGATACTATGTTATTTCAAAAGCAAATATAAAGTTGTGTTCTGAATATATGCTTGTATGTTTTAGAATTTTTGTTGATTTAAGCCTATATGGCTTAACTGAAATTATAATGCAGGGCTTGGGATGCTTTTCTGGTGCTTCTCGTGTTCTACACAGCATGGGCGTCGCCTTTTCAGTTTGGATTTCTAGACAGACCTCGAGGACCTATTGCCATCATAGATAACATAGTTAATGGATTTTTTGCCTTTGATATTATCCTGACATTCTTTGTTGCCTATCTTGATAAATCAACTTACTGTATAATTGATGACCCAAAGTTGATCGCTTGGAGGTATACGAAATCAGGGTTTGTTTTTGATGTGATATCCACTGTCCCCTCGGAACTTGTTCGGAAAGCATTGCCCCACTCTTTTCAATCATATGGATACTTCAGTATGCTTCGTCTCTGGCGTCTTAGAAGAGCCAGTGCCATGTTTGCGAGGCAAGATGCTTAAAGCTCCTCTTTATTTGCTGAGCTACTTAAATTTCCATGTTAGATTTGTTGATCAATGCCTAAATCTCTCTTTGTTGGTCCACTGTAATATAAGAAAGAATGAATTGCATACTTATATCTTTTAAATACTAGGAGTACTGTCTTACCTCATGGTGGTTCATTTAGCAATTGATTTGCATATTCAACTTTCTTTGTTAGTCTTGTTATCTTGCTCTATGGGATTTTTTGGTCTAACACATTGTGAATTATTCTGTTTCCAAGTCTAGTTGCATTCCACACTGTTATAATAGTGTGGGTGAAGAAGATAAGCTCAATTATTGTTACTTATGTTTCAAAGCAAATCTCTTCTTTAGCAATAAATATGGCGATTAGGTTTCAAGATAAATAGCTGACAATATGCTGTTCTTTCGCTGTAGATTGGAGAAAAACAGGAAGTTCAGTTACTTTGTGGTTCGAGTTCTGAAGCTTATATGTGTAAGTCCTTCAAGCAATAAGTGGTATTTGCTTGTAAAGTACCTGAATGACAATTTACTTTACCAGAACGCACTTTGGATTTTCTTTCAGGTGACTATTTTCGCAGTTCATTGTGCTGGCTGTTTCTACTATCTTCTTGCTGCTCGGAAAAAAGACCCAACTAAAACATGGCTTTCACTTGTCATCGGAAATTTCCATGACAAGAGCATCTGGGATCTCTACGTAATGTGTATATATTGGTCCATTACTACGCTTACAACAACTGGCTATGGGGATTTGCATGCTGTTGCTACAGAGGAAATGATATTCACCATGATTTACATGCTATTCGACCTCGGGTTGACTGCTTATCTTATTGGAAACATGACCAACTTGGTTGTCCATGGAACCAGTAAGACTAGGAAATTTGTGAGTAGATTCTCTCTTTAAACTCCTTGGTCTGATTTAACTGAAATACTAGTAGTATTTATTATCCTTTCAGGATAGAGATGCAATTTGCACAATGTTTGTTCATTTGTAATAAAACTATATTTACAGTGATATCATTTCACTCTGTGCCTAAATTCATTTCATTATTCACTAATTTTAAGTCGTACATCCTTTTCACAGATGTTGCATCCAGCATAGGCTTAGATGATTGAATTGTTGCCAGTTCTCTTTCTAGAACGTATTTTATTGTTGCCCTAGTATTTTGAATCACTGAACTAGGACCCGCATTAATTGGAAAAGCATTTCTAGAAATCAGTGACACTTTCCTGTCTTGCTAGCATAAGTTTGTAACAATTTCTGACGTTCTTTCAAAAGGATTTATCTCTGATGATTGTTTTGTTGCACAGAGGGATACTGTTCAAGCTGCTTCAAGCTTTGCACAAAGGAATAATTTGCCTGTTCGCCTTCAAGATCAGATGCTATCTCACTTGTGTTTGAGGTACAGAACAGACTCGGAAGGTCTACAGCAGCAAGAAATTCTTGAAACACTACCCAAAGCTATTCGATCTAGCATTTCACATTATCTGTTCTATTCACTTGTGGATAAGGTGTACTTATTCCATGGTGTATCAAATGACTTACTTTTTCAACTGGTAATTCCTGTTGGTCTTAAGACTTCATTAAATTTCACCCTACTGGTCAATACTCTTTTATCTATAACAAAATGTTGTTCAGTTGTTCTAGTAATTTCCTTAATAATACTAATAGGATTTGGTTTGATTTTATACTGTACAGGTTGCTGAGATGAAAGCGGAGTATTTCCCCCCAAGAGAGGATGTCATTTTGCAAAATGAAGCACCGACATATTTTTATATTCTGGTAACTGGAGCAATGGTAAGGAGCTCTTTATTGCTCTCCCACTATTTTTCTTCGGGAAAGGAACGGAAAGCAAAAGAAAAGAATGCAGTAAAATATACCAACTCATAATTCTCCCAGATCTTCATTCTGCTATTGATTTATCACAATAGCCAAACTCAAGTCAAGGAACCGTGATATCTTCTGTTCACTTTCCTTGAAAACGAAAAATTTCGAATATATACTACTCACAAAAAATTTACGCTGGTCGATCCACTTTTACTCTTCAATTTTTTTGCTGTTAAACAGGCATATCATCTATTATTTTCTTTGTTCATTTTATTGCTGTAAGTGAATCTCTTAATAATCACGTCTTCCTTACAGGAACTTATTTCACACAGGAATGGGACGGAACAGGTAAGTTTCTCTAGCTTAGGACTTAACCCATTACTGCTGTCCCTGAGCTTCAATGCTTATTTGGTGGATAATTTTATGTAGGTGATTGGCGAGTTAAAGGCAGGGGGCGTTTGTGGAGAAGTAGGTGTCCTTTGCTATAGACCTCAACTTTTTACTGTTCGAACCAAAAGAACATCCCAACTGCTACGCTTGGATCGTACTTCTTTTTTCAATATCGTTAAAGCAAATATAGGAGATGGGACAATAATCATGAGCAATCTCCTTCAGGTGAATAGACTCTTTTAATGTTATCTAGGAGGCTGTTTAAATACTCCCATATATGCTAATGTAGAAAGCAGGTTGCTAGAAATTTTTTATGGCTATACAAAACATTTAACTTCCATTTCTCCTGAGCCTTTCATTGTATAGTCCTTTGATATAGTTACCAAGTTGTCACGACTTTGACTTCTGTTCAGCTGCGAGTGGAATTCGATATTTTCATCGTGTTGCAGTCTTTGCTTGAATTTATTTTTGGAATCTCAAGAGCAAGAATTTTTTTCTTATGAAAGTGTCTTGGCGAAGATTTTTCACCTATATCAGCTTTACTCTCAACTAGAATAAAAGCTCTGGAGTATTATTTTGATGTGCGGATGCTATTCTAGCTTTGAACAATGATCTTTTTGGTTACAGCATTTGAAAGAGCGAAGGGACCCAATGATGACAGCAGTATTAGCAGATATAGAACACATGTTGGCTCAGGGAAGAATGGACATACCTCTCAGCTTATGTTTTGCAGCAAACAGAGGAGATGATCTTTTGTTGCGCCAATTGCTTAAAAGGGGTACCGATCCTAATGAATCTGATAGCAACGGACGTACAGCATTGGTATGACTCCTCTCTATTTCTCATTAAATACTTGACCTAAATAATATTTATGTTTGGAGGTTGAAAATCATTATGCATATTATGATACAGCATATAGCAGCT
This sequence comes from Nicotiana knightiana, assembly GCA_005239525.1. NCBI lineage: Eukaryota > Viridiplantae > Streptophyta > Magnoliopsida > Solanales > Solanaceae > Nicotiana > Nicotiana knightiana. The sequence continues at coordinate 40,265 of ML427380.1, forward strand.
TCAAATGGAAATATTGAATGTATTCTTCTACTTCTTGACTTTGGAGCAGATCCAAATAGAAAAGGTACTCTTTCCATCTCTATACCACAAAGGAAACTGCATGGTCTGTTTCTTTTGGAAAATCATACTTTGTGTTTGGAAAATTATGGATATATTACTAGTTTACAAAGTTAACACGAACCATTAGTATGCATTTGCATTCAATTATTCCAATGACCCAAACTGAGCATCTAAGAGGCAATTTTATCCTTTGCTTCCTTTAATATAAATTATTTACATCTGCCCTCCTCCAATTTATATGCCCAGCTATGATCTTGATAGTTCTCTATTTAGAAATTTTAAGCACTAGCGCCTGCGCATTTTTCTGTAGAACATCACTCCTGAATTTGCAACTGTATTATAAATTCAACTTAAGATTATGTCACTTTTTCTTTTTGATAAACAGCTAATTTATGTCATGAAAGCAGATTCTGAAGGAAATGTTCCATTGTGGGATGCAATGGTGGGGAAGCATGAAGCTGCAATAAAATTGCTTGTGGACAACAGCGCAAAGATATCTTCAGGAGATGTAGGTCAGTTTGCTTGCTTTGCGGTGGAGCAAGGCAGCCTAGATTTGCTTAGGAAGATCATCAAGTATGGAGGTGATGTCACCCTTCTTAACAGCCTAGGCACGACAGCAATGCACACTGCTATTTCTGAGGAGAATGTGGAAATAGTTAAATACCTACTGGAACAAGGAACTGACATTGATAAACCAGATGTTCATGGTTGGACACCAAGAGCATTGGCTGAATATCAGGGCCACGAAGAGATAAAGGAGCTTTTCAACTTGATGCAACCAAGTAGTAATAAAGAAGCCAATGTCTCTCCTCCTGAAATGCCTGGTGCTCCTTACCTTAAGAAGTATCAGAGCGACCCCTTAATTCGCATCTCAACTCCTCTGGAAACAGCATCACTAGCTAGAGACAATGGCTCGTCTAACGGCAGATTGAGGAGAAGGGCTAGTTTCTATCAGAATTCACTGGTGGGATTTATGTCAGCACGCCAGAGACACCATGAAGGTGAGTACAGCTTTAAATTTTGAAGCATCACTAGTTCATAAGTACATCTCCCAATATTTGGGAAATTTTCTTATCCATAATAATAGGTGTAGGATTCAGCATGGAGCCATCTAAATAACAACTAGGATTACAACTAACCAGTTTCATCATATCCAAATTAGTCATAAAGATGGTCAACTATACATCTATGTTCCAGAATAGTCCTTTAGTTATACCCCACTTTTACCTCCTAGTAGGTCTCAGCTTGATAAAGTTTCGGGAGGATTTTGGTTAGAAGTTTTCTGAATCTTATAATACTTCAAAGTAGATTCCATTCTTGAATCGATTATGTTTGAAATTAATTGTGCATTATGGGAACTTGGCAGGAGGAGGTGACCTTAGTTATTCGTCAACTAAAATTGCAAATGCAAGAATTCCAGAGAGAATAACCATCAGTTGTCCAGAGAAAGGTGATATAAGTGGAAGGGTTGTGCTTCTGCCGAATTCAGTTCAAGAGCTACTTGATATTGGTGGTCAGAAATTTGGTATCTCTCTCACGAAAGTACTAACTGAAGATGGAGCACTTATTGAAGACATTGCTGTCATAAGAGATGGAGATCATCTAGTTCTTGCTGGTGATGGTGCTTCAGAAAATTAAAGATACCTCATCATATGAAACAATGATGTTTCAGAGAAGAATCTGATTGATTTTGAGCTTATTCTCATGGGCATACTTGGTATTGTAGCTGAAGAATTGACAAAAATTACAAAGTGAAGTTAGCGACTAATCTAGGGCGGGTTGCGTGGGTTAAACCAAACCCATTATTTTTTGCTCGAACTATGTATATATATGCAAAATGTTTAAAATGTGTACATATTATTGTGAACAACTAATTTTTGACCACACTCAAATGTTATACTATTTTAGTAGAAATATTCCTTTTAGCCCTAATATTAATGTTTTCAACTTTTATCTTACACTTAGTAGATTTTATTTAATTAAAATAAATAAATAAATAATAATAATACTCATATTCTTAAAGTATATATATATATATATATATGGAAAATCTTTTAATTAAAATTTAATAAGTAAACTATTATATTTTCTTTGTATGATTTAAACTATAGTGTAAATATTGAGTTTTCTTATTTTTATAGTTTACTTTAAGTCTAAAAGTAGGATGGTATGTGTGTATGTATATATATATATACACGTTACCATCTCTTATATAAGATTTAGAAAATTAAAAAAAAAAAATGAATTTTTTTACTAAAAATAAATCTTTGAAGCTAAAGTTAGGATAAAGTTTGTTGATAACAAACTTTATCTAAAAAATTAGATAACTAACTCCAAATTTTTAGCCTAAAAATCTCACACTCCTACTCCCATACAATATCACATTTGACCAAACTCTTCATCCATATTATTCTATAAATAGATAAAAGAAAAACAAAAAGAAAAGGAGAGGGAAAAGGGACTGACCGGAAAAAAGAAGAAGAGAAAAAGTGAGAACAAAAAAAAAGCAAAACAAAGAAAAGAAGTGAAGAAATGAAGTCAGCAACAAAAAAAATAAAATAAGAAGAACGAAAGTCAGCAAAGAAAGAGGAAAAGAAGAGAAATAGTGGAAAAAGAGAAAAGAAAAAGAAAAGAACGAAAAGAGGAAATCTCAAAAAAAAAAGAAAACAAATATTAAGAGGAAAAGTTTTAGAGAGTTATAAAAGAATCCTAGGAGAGACGAAGGTTCAGTTCGCGTCCGAGGATCCAGTTCGTAGTCACAATTTTCGCTCATCCATTGTAATTGTCAGATTTTTCTCAAAATATATTGAAAAGCTTCTGCAAAGGTTCATATTCTGTATCTTTGTTATTTTTTAATCTTTTAATTTGTATGTATTTTGTGTGTTTAGTAATGTTTAATGTGATGTTTATCTTATTCAGTACTGTTTCTATTGTTTAATTCTATCCTTGTTCCTTTTTAATCGTGATTCTGACATTATAGTTTAGTTGAATACTTTTTTGCTGCTAAAGTTAAAATTTATATATGAAGTATTTTATTATACAACCCTAAGTGTTGTTATTTTATTGTTTTGTTAATATATAATGATTTTCACTAATTTTTCTTAGAGATTGTTAAATAAAAATGAAAGTAACCTTTTATTCTCTCATTATATTTATTATAGATTTTATTAGTAAAACATTTAGTTAGAACTTTTATTGTGGAATCTTTAGCAGTCTGCTTTATTATGGGTTTTGAAATAATCTTGTTAATATAAAAGTTTTGAATGTTAACTTAGTTTTCTTTTTGACTTTTTCTACCTTTTTCCTTTCTGAGCGTGTGTCTTTGAGTTATGGTTACTATCTTTGAATTTATTAAGTGAAAGATTTCTAAAATAATAATAATAAAATAATAATAATAATAATAATAATAATAATAATAAAAAAAATAATAATAATAATAATAATAATAATAATAAAAATAATAATAATAATAATAATAATAATAATAATAATAATAAATAATAACTCATATGGCATTAAGGTTAAAAATGGTGATGAATGTATATATGAAAGTTTTGGGTCTAGTTTCCTTAGCCAGTTAAGCTTGGACAAAACACTGCTATAGTATTTCTAAGTCATAAATTATCTTTCTAATCATTCTTGTGAATAGGCCATGAATTATAATAAAATTTTCTTTATAAGATTATAGTAAATTTCTTTTACATAAAGATTTTTTTTTCCCTCTCTTAGTATACGTTTACAATTTTTAACTACTTAGTCATAAAAGTTGAAAACTTTCAAGTGTTTAATTTGGTAGGAATATTTTTTTTAAAGAAAAATAAAGATTATGTGCTTAAGATATATAATTCATAAAGTGTGTCTATTTTTCATATCAGGTAGTTTGCTTGAATTTTTTTTTTATATCGAAAATTTTGAAGTTTCATTCTTTTTCTTTCTTTGATGTTTCGTTCGGTTTTCTATGTTAGCAAATTGTGTTGCTTTGTATGGTAATATTTAGCTTTTCTGTTAATTTAGTTATTAAGAATTCAAGTGCTTAATTTTGAATTTTAATCCTAAATGCAAGAATGATGAATGCTCACTATGCTTCCATGAAAATCCTCTTGGTTTGGTTTATATCGTGTTTGTTTATGTCGTTAAAAATAGGATTTTACATCTGATCTTCTAAGCAACAAGTCATGAATTCTTAATGAGTCTTAGACTGAAATCTTTTGGGAGATAAACATTAAATTAATGAATTTGTAGTACTACTTGTTTACAATTAATAGGCTTGGGCATATATGGACCATGAACGAGCATACCTTCTGTTTAGGTTTATAACACAAGAAATGAATTAATTCCCCAGGTAATTTGATTCTTTAAGGATAACTATGTTAGCCCGCTCACCCCACAATTAAGAACTACCTATAAATATTTTTAAAAATATTGGTAAAATTAGCCTCCTAAAAAATATTGTATTCATCAAATTATTCTATATCCATAAATCATGACCTCCCCACAACCTCAAACTACTTTAGAAAAAGAACTCTAAATACACTAGAAAAACTTTAGATGTACTTTTAATATTAGCCCATATGTTCATACCCGAACCTTGGATTGATATGATTAAATAATAAAAGGATCATGTGCGCATTCGGCGTCTCGATGCCTTTAGATTTAAAATAATTATGTCATAACCATGTGTACATTCCGTATCTTGGTTTAACATTTAATTTTTAAAAAAAAATTAAATTACCTTGTGTGCGTTCTGCATATTGGTGAACGCGATTAATAAAAATACAATAATTAATTACGGTAATGAATAAGCCATAATCAATAAAATACAAGAATAGTTAAAAATTGATTTAAGCCTTATATGAGTCAATAAAGCGATCGTGCTAGAACCACGGGATTCAAGGGGTGCCTTACACCTTTCCCTCGGTCAACAAAATTCCTTACTCAGTCTTCTGTTTTCGNATGCTATTTGTTGCTTATTTACCGCTTCAATATTTATTTGGACTTGATATAAACTGTATCCTCTCTCGCACCCCTCTGAGTCTTCTTATAGGTAGCTATGTTGTGTTTGCCTACCAGCATCACAAAATTTCTGTCTTAAGATAAAGCCAGTTAGCCTATCAGCTTCTGGTGAAGGATTTATTCACACATGATTAGGCGGGAGAGCCGTTAGCTAGCCAGTGCTGTTCTACTACTAGGGATGCTTGACGCTCCTCGGCTCGGGTTGTCCGCCTGGGTAAGCCAGGTCTAGATACCATCTCCTTTAAGATTTGAAAACCTAGAAGAACAAGCCACAATCAATGAATATCCCTAGTAGGCTACGTTTTATTTTCATCATGTGCATTGGACTTAGCGGGACTCGGCACAGGGATCAGGTCCGTCTAGGACATGCACCTATTTTTCGGACCAACATGTTCATATTTATGTGCTATATGTAACATTATTTGGTAGGCTTGATTCAAATGTTGACTGGCTTTTGGATAGATCGATTAAACAGATGAGAGAGAAAGAGAAAATTTCCTCCAAATTTTCATAAAATATATTTTTTTTTAAAAGTAAATTTTTGAAGGGTACTAGTATGTAAAAGCACAATTTTCAAAATATTTTTTTTAAATTTATTTTAACTGAACTACGCGGGTTTGATTCTCATCGGATGTGAGATACGTAGGCAACCTTCATCAGGTTCAACCCCATTTTTTTTTAAATAAAAATAAAAATAAAAAAAAAATAAAAAAAGAAAAAAGAAAAAAAGGTGTATATGGACTATTATTTTTCTCTTACTGTAAAAAAAAAAAATAATAATATAGTTACTTTGTCAGTTTTTTTTATCTTTCGACAAGTTTTGCCCATATGTTCGGTCCTTTTGTCGAAATAGCCTCAAAACCTTCCTCGAAAATATAAAATGATCGTTTTAACAAAAGAGGCCAGTTTTTATGTTCACTTTTACAAATGAATAGTCATTTTGAGTATTCTTTTAATTATTTTACTAATTTAACCAATATTTTTTTAGTCCCATAGTTTGATTTTGTTTTTATTTTTATAGAGTCAAAACCCGAGAAATCAAATTTTTTGTGTCAATAATATATTTGATTAAATATCTAATCCCGTGTCTGGATAAATAGGTACACCATGAGTGGAGAAAGAGGTAAGTCCGTAAAGAGGCCCAGGTCAGAAGGAATACCGGATTTTCTTATTGTTGATCAGACACCACAATTGTTGTGGGATTGGTGGAGAGATTTTAAGGAATATGAGCGAAACCAGATAAAGAAGTACTTGGGACATTTGGTTCACATGATGACGATCAAGCCTAGGAGGGATGTGATCGAAGCTTTGATTCCGCACTGGGATCCTGAAAACAATGTGTTCCATTTTACTGAATGTGAAATGACTCCGACCTTGGAGGAAATCTCCCATTTCCAGGGGTGGGGCCGCAATCTTCGCCGGCAAAGGCCCATTGTACCAAAAAATGTGAATGAGGGTAAATTTCTGAAGCTCCTGAACATAAATTACGGAGAGTATGAAGGTTTAGGAGGTAAGTGGGTTAACTTGGGACTTCTGTTTCTTTTGTACGGCCTAGAATGCAATTTTGAAAGGCATGTGGGAAAATTAAAATCGAAGGAAGACAAGGAAACATGGAAGATACACAAGAGGTTTGCATTTATGGTTGCTTTTTTGGGGCGTGTAGTTTTCCGGAAAGGGCAGGACGCATTGACATCCGCTTGGCATGTGTGGTTGAGGCTCTGACCTCAAAAGGGAATGATTATAGTTTGGTCCCTATGATTCTTTCTT
>ML427385.1:0-12877 GCA_005239525.1 Nicotiana knightiana
CGAGGTTTCTCTCTCTAGTTGCCCTAATCGCCTCTCAAATCGCCAGAGCCTCTCTCTCTAGGCTTTCAATGGGTTCTTGGGTTAGGGGTTAGGTTGACCACGAATTTAATGCTAGGGTTTAAGGTTTTGGATTTAGGGTTTTTTTTTTTTAGCAATCCACTAAGCAGTGCCTAGGGCTAGTTTTTATTTATATATAGAAAAAATAAAACAAGGTAGCATGTCGTCTTGCACTGTGCAAAACCATAATTTATGTCTACTACATAGCTCCTATTATCAACTTTGGGCTCGAGAATCCCAAATTTGATATTACAACTTGAAATACTAATACTATGAACTAGCATCTAAATTTGTATAAAAACTAGATATAATCTGTAAACCTTATTGGCATGATAATCACTCAAAGTGTGCTGCTCGATCCATTTGTAGTTCCTAACCATTGCGTGGAGTAAGATAAGTCTGCATTGCATATCCATCTACATTGCATATCAGTATATTGATCAAGTATGTACTTAGATCCCCTTTGTGGCAATCAACTGCTTACTTCCCATTTGCGCTGCCCGACCTCGTTGCTTGCGTGAAATCTTCCTCTCACCTGCTCTATTAACCTGTATAAATTGTCTAGTTCATAGATATTGTGCTACTTATTCTTGTTGCATTATGTAAACCTTCCAGATTAGCTCACATAGTTCCAGTATTTGATGCCAACATAATAGTCGACTGCTCGTGTACTGAACACTGCTTGCATGTGTTGGTTGTCCAAGGATATGCAGGACTACTTGGTGTTGGCTCTCTCTTTAACCAACACTGACCATTCTGTGCAGAGTTGTCCATGTATTGCATCTTGTATTTGCTTATAATCTCAATTACCCTCATGCTTGTGCCTACTCTAGCTTTCCTCACATTGGAATGAGTACTAAGTACTAATACCACCAAATGTGAGTATGGATTAGAATAGGGCATGTTTACAGTATCGTCTCTGTTGTCATCAAGTATCTGAGCATCATGAAACTCCTGTTCTTGTCCTGTGTTGTAACCACTGTCCAGTGTTTCTTTTTTCCAGTGTGTCTCCATCTTATTTCTTTTCTTTTTTACTTTGCAATGCATTGTTTTAATGTCCTTCTATTTGAGAATTCCATTAGAAACAATGCAGTAGCACATCCTAGATATCCTTCTATTTAGGGTTTAGGGCTTTTTATTTTTATTTTTTTTTTTATTTTTTTTTAGTAATCCACTAGGCTGAGCGCCTAGGGCTAGTTTTTATATATAGTAAAGAAAAGAAAGAAAACAAAGAACAATTGTCTATGTTGTCCTACTAGACGTAGGACTGTAATAAATGAAAATACATAGAACCTATTATCAATATTGGATGTGTCACTCCCGATATTGATATCACAAAATGAAGTACTATTACCTAAGATGATATCCATATTACACAAACAACAAAGCTGAAACCAATGGTATTGCCTCCATTTTTGATCGATTTCCTTTGCCTATGCATATCTTGAGTCTTCCCAGATTTGTCTTCTGATTCTTGTGCTGTCCATGTCTTTAATGTTGATGGTCTTGTCAAGGGTGAAGATTCATGTGGCATTGTATTTAGATGCATCAAGTAACTGTTTCCTTAATACAGTACAATACCATAACTTATTCAAATTCAGTGCACTGCCCGTGTGACCAGGCATTCCAACTGTCTCTTTGTCTTGTTGTAAATCCCAGTGTTTTGGAAATTTGTTCCTTATATGAGCCACACTACTTTTATTGAACATCCCATACCAAAATATGACTAAGTATGAATTATACATCTTCCCTATTTGCCTTCTCATGCTTGTGCATGTCATATTTCCTCCTTCAAGGGAATGGGCACATGGTGCTAATACCACCCTTAGAAGTTGTATTAAATGACAAGGCATAAGTACAGTAGCGTTTCCTGCAAAAAAGAACCCAAGGTTAGTGAAATTCTTCTCCTGGATTTGATGATGTTGATCCTGCCCAATTTCAAGTGTTTGGGCTGCACGCTGTCCATTCCCAGTAATGTTGCTTGTGTATCCTTCTATCCAGTAAGTAAATGGACAAATTCCTTGTCCAGTTCTTGAACGACTGCTCACCCTATTGTTTCCTCTTGTGCTTTGCATTTCTTGAATGTTGAAACCAGTTTCGAGTACCCATCTGTGGTGCCTGTGTTGTGTGCCTGACTCCCTCTATGTGGTGCTGAATTCCTGCTCAAAACTTCTGTTGCATTGCACAAGTTAAATACATGTTCCTCACTTAATTGTGTTGTACCAATGATAGTTCTATTTTTTCCAGTTGTCATTGAGGTGTTATTCTTCTTTGTTTTTCTTCCAGTTATCATAACAACACCTCTCCAAAAGAAATCCAAATGAAAGATTCCACTCCAAATCTGCTGAAATTCTCCTCGCACCTATGAATGAGCTTATTCCCAACTTCCTTCCATTGTATTAAATGTGATTCTGAGTAATTGTGGTACTCTTTTCATTTGCATTTGATATTCCTTCAAGTGAGTATGATTTGCCCTGTTTTTCTGTTGTCTCCATTTAAAAAGTTATGTGGCATTCTGCAAACCACACTGTCCAGCTGATTGTGTCTCCATGTCCTCTCGCGTACTGTATGTTACTGCCTCTCCTATTATTTCCTGTTAAGTTCCTTGGGCTGGGTTGACTTCTTGAATGGATCATAAGCAGCATATATTGTAGCCTGTCCCAGATGTATACCAGTCTGCTCCAGTTTAACAAATATGGTATATACCAAAACTTCCTCGATTCCTATGCTTTTGCCTACCCTTAACTTCCTTCCATTGGGCTGAGTGCATTGCACTAATACCACCAATTGGAAGGTCATTGAAGAGTAAAGCAAAGAGGCATGATCTGAACCTGCAAAAAAGAAAAAAACGTTAATGAAAAATGATCTCATTATGATCTCCTCCTTTTGGATTCGACCATAATGAGAGAAAGAATCTACTTCTTCCATTTGTATAACCTTGCCCTCCTCTCCTTCATTTCCTAATTCCTTGCTGCTTTCACTCTCACATATGGACATTGTGATTTAACTCCATTCACCAACTTTCTTCCTTGTACATCTAGGTCGTCAAAACAGTTACACTCTATAGCACCAACATCTAACGCGAAGTTTGCTAAATGGTCTGCTACAGAATTGCCTTCTCTAAGGATGTGTGTTACTGTTACATTGGCTTTATGCATCATCTCCTTAATTTCATCTACCATCTCACAGATATTCCATGGTGCCTTCCATTCTTCAGTTAGCACATTTTTTAGCAACATAGAATCTGTATTCAACTCAATTAATACATAGTCATTCTCCAAACAATACTTCAATGCTTCAATAATTGCTCTCGTTTCAGCAACAAAATTTGATCCTTCTTAAATCTCTTTGCCACATGCATATACCACATCTCCTTCTTCATTTCTTAGCACAAAACCAATCGAACTTCTACCTGGATTTCCCCTCGATACCCCATCTGTGTTCACCTTGATCCACCCTTGATTTGGATAGTCCCATAGCACCTTCGTAAACTGCAGTTTGGGAGTATATTGCTCCAGTAGTTTGATTAAATCTGGCCATCTATGAGGAGGATTTTGTATTCCTGGCTTCCTAATTTTGACAAGAGCCTGCATGGTCATGGAGATTTGAAAAATCACCCTGTTAATAGTCACATGATCCCCATATTTATATCCGTTCCTTCTCTTCCACAATTCCCAAACAATCACTGATGGTAATGCTTGCATAATGGGCCTTAGTCTCTGAACAACATCAGCTGTCCAACATCGTACTATAGCCTGATGGAAATTGATTCTTTCTACTGATATTCCAGCATTACCAAGAAAATATTTCCAAACAATTGTAGCAGCATGTGAGGTATAGAATAAATGTTGCATTGTCTCTTCTCTTGGTTCCGAGCAGCACCAACATTTTGATGCCATAAGATACCCTAGCCTCCTATAAAATTCATCTACTGGCAGTTTATTTTTCCAAACTTTCCACATAAAGAAACCAATCTTAAAAGGCAAACCTTTCACCCATATATTCCTATAAGCCTTGCAAGGTTCTTGCCTTTTTCTCAAATATTCCCAAGCTGATTTAACAGTGAAATTTCCTTTAGATTCTAGCATCCAAACAGGACTGTCGAGTGTGTATTTGAAGATGGTGGCTTTATGTTTTCTAAAATGTGAGCAGCAAGATCCTCTGGTAGACTCTGTCTCATTTTCTCTTCATCCCATTGTCCATCACTGACCACATCATATATATTATGCACTGATTCATCGCATATGAAGTCTGGTGGTGTGACAAAATAAAGAGAACCTAATCCTGTCCAATTTTCAAACCAAAATAAAGTATTCCCCATTTTTGGTTGTCAAAGAATCTGGTTCTCAATGATATCCCAACATTCAAGCATCTTTCTCCATATGTGGGATCCATCTCTCCTAGGAACTATCATAGGATTGTGTTTCTTGCAATATTTTTGGCTCATAAAGGAGCTCCACAAGCTAGGTTTTGTCCTGAAATTCCACCACAATTTACAAAACAACGCTGTGGACATATCGTGAAGAGATCGAAAGCCAACACCACCTTCTTCACACGGCAAGCACAATGTACTCCACGATGCCCAATGTCTTCCTGCTACACAACCAGAACTGCTCCAGAAAAATTGCGCAAAAATTTTGTGCAATCTGTTTATAACATACTGAGGAGGATTAACTGCTGATAACAAATGGATCGGCAGACTCTGCAACACATGAGATATAAGTACTGCTCGTCCTCCAATAGATAGTAACTTCCCTTTCCAACCCTGTAATTTGTCCATCACCTTGGTTAGTAATCCCTGGTAATAATCCATCCTTCTTCTTAGATAAAATATAGGACACCCAAGGTAGGTGAAAGGAAATTCTTGCTTGGGAATTCCAGTAATTGTTTGGACCTTTTCTACGATTTGTGTACTGGCAGATTCATGCATATAGATTGCTGACTTGTTCTTGTTGATACATTGCCCATAAGCCATTTCATATGATCCTAAAACCTCCATAATTAGGTTCAAAGAAGAGTCATCCGAGGAACAAAAAATTATTGTATCATCTGCATAAGCTAGGTGGTTTATTTTTGGACTCCATTTTGGCATGCCAAATCCACGGAACTGCAAGTTCCTATGCAGGGCATTCAATCCTCCCGACATTGCTTCTGCAGCTAGTATGAAAATAGTAGGTAACAGTGGGTCGCCCTGCTTTACTCCTCTAGTAGATCTTAAAAATCCATGTGGTTGACCATTAACGAGAGCGGAATACAAATTATTTGATACAATTCCATGTACCATTCCTATGAATCTTTCTTCAAATCCCATTTTCCTTAGGACCTTAGTAAGAAACAGCCAAGACAATCGATCATAAGCCTTTTTCATATCCAATTTGATAACAACATTTGGTCCTCCCTTAGTTCTTAGTCGAATGTCTGTGATTATTTCTTGCGTCAAAAGAACATTCTCGACAATGCTTCTTCCCTTTACAAAGCCAGCCTGTTCCTCAGAAATCAAGTTTGGTAACATTCCTACTAGCCTTTCATGAATGACTCTAGAGAAGATTTTGTTGACGAAGTTGCTCAGGCTTATAGGTCGCATATCAGAAAAGCTCACCACTTCTTTCTTTTTTGGCAGCAAAACCAGATTAGTATGTGTGATATATTTTGGCAGTTCATGTCCATTGAAAAATGCCATTACCATTGCAACAATGTCTTCCTCAACTATTTCCCAACATGATTGAAAGAAACAACCATTAAAACCATCCGGTCCTCCAGCACTTTCCCCATTTAATCCATACACTGCATTCTTAATCTCATCCCTAGTAGGTTGTTTAATCAGTTGCATATTATCCTCATAATCAACCATGGCAGGAACATTTTCCAGTATCTTAAAATCAGAAATAATTGTGTCTTCTTGGTATTGTTGTTGAAAATACCTTATTGCCTTATCTGCTATTTCTGTACTGTCTTCTAACCAATTGCCATCCTCATTCTTAATCCTTCTCAGCTGCAATCTCTTTCTTCGACCATTAACTTGGGCATGAAAAAATCTTGTATTTCGATCTCCATCTTCGAACCAAGTCATGCCGGATTTTGGTTTCCAAAACTCTTCTTCTAATGCTAGTAATCTGATCAGTTCAGCCTGTAGTTTCTGAAGCCTCTCTATATTTTGAAAAGTTGGATTCCACTCAAACTCTGCTTCATGAACTAGAACAACTTCTTCTAAGCTTGCTATTTTCTGAAAAATATTCCCAAATACTGCCCTGCTCCATGCTGATAAGACTTTCATCAATCTTTTGAGTTTGTGATTAAAAACAAAGAAGGGATCGCCCATAAAATCTGCCTTCCAGTTATTTCTTACAACCTCTTTGAAATCTTGGTGTTTTGTCCAGAAGTTAAGGAATTTGAAAGCCTTCTTTATTGGAGTTGCATCAGTTCTGCACGTTAAATGCATAGGGCTATGATCCGATCCTATTTTTGATAGGTGATTAACCTCTAGTCCAAGCAGTAGCTGTTGAAACTCCATGTTGGCTAAACATCGATCAAGCCTTTTGAATATACAATCATCCTCTGCTCTCCAATTCCACCAAGTAAAAATACTCCCTTTGAAGCCTAAATCAGTGAGATTACATGTGTTTATGCAATGTCAAAAATCATTAACCTCATTGATTGAAACTGGTAAACCTCCAAATTTCTCCTCTTCATCCCAAATTACATTAAAATAACCCCCCACGAGCCAACGGATTGTCATATCTCTAGCCAAATAATACAAACTGTCCCATAGCTCTATTCGTTCAATTGGATCACACTTAGCATACACTAAAGTAACAATAAATGATACTTGTGTATCCATGTCAGTAATCTTCATTGTCAATTGTTGCTCCATATCAATCATTATATCCACTCCATGATCTTCGTCTACAAACACCCATATTTTATTTGAAATATTCACAAAAGCCTGTAGCATTCCAATTTTTCTTCTGTATTTTTCTAGCTTACTTACTTTCTTCTTTGGTTCCATTATTCCTACGAACTGAAAGTGTTGCTGCTTATTCATAGATACCAGTCTCTCAAAAGCTCTCTTTGTATTGACTGATCTCACATTCCAAATGATCGCATTCATGATCAATTATGAGATTTAGATAGGGTCCTTCTTGTTTGAACCCCAGGGACTAAATTTTGATTTTCTTTAGACTGCTTCTTCTTACCTCTTCCAGCTGACTTTCCTCATTCTATTTGTCTTGGTGATAAGTCACCCTGCCTTGCCACATTCTGAAAGTTTTGTGTTGTAGATTCTTTGTCGAGATCCTTTCCCCTACTCTCAAATTTCTGCACACTTTCAAATTGAGCTAGTTGTTGCTGCAGATTCTTTGGAACCAGGGTGTTCTCTTGCTTCTTCAGAACATTCTCCTGTTCTTCTACATTCTTTATTGTTGTTCCTGCATATTCCTTTGAATTGGTTTGCATAGTATCTGGTTGACCATCCTCTTTGCTCACCTGTTTTGTTTGTTTCTTACCAGTACTCTGACCATCAACCCTTTCAGTAGTTATATTAGGCTTATCTGGTGGTAACAATTTGGCAGGAGCAGGACTCATTGGATTTTGGACATCACTCTCCTCTGTAATTAATTCAATCCTATTTCCTTGAACACTCTCATCCTCATTGATTCTAATTTCCCCTGCTGGTAGTTGGTCTTTGTTTTTATTATTAACACTTTGTTCTTCCTGCTCATTTTCTTCATCTGTTGATTCTTCTTCACCACTGGCACCTTCTGGCAGTTCTCCTTCCTCTGAATCCTCTTCAGTTTGTTCACTCCACAGCTTATTTCCACCTAACTGTGCCATATCATTGCCCATAGTCATTCCATCTGCTGCAATAATCTCTACTGATTGAGTAGGGATTTCTTGGCATGATTTGTTGGTTACTACATTCTCAACAAAGGTCCTGGTCACCCATTGAGCTGTTGATTCCTTAGGTACTCTTTCTAAAATTCTTCCTTCTATCAACTTAGTTTGATCATTAGGAGTCACCCCTTCACCTTTCTTTGACAATGCAATCCCAGTTGAAACAGGAGTAAAAGATGCAGCAGCTGGATTCAAAGTCCCAGCTTCCTTAGGATTTGATATAGGACTCCTTTGACCCACAACTTCCTCTACTATAGCTAGTTGATTTTCTTCATTAACCTCACCATCTTCTACTGATAATGCTGCAAATTTATTATTGGTGCACACTTCTTGGTTGCCAATTCCATCAACAGAAATAATTTCTTTTCCTATTATTTGTTAGGCTTCCTTAACAACCTTCTTTGCACGATTATCCCTGACCTGTTTCCATTGATCTCTGCCCTTAGTAATCACATTACCAACTACTTTTCCACTCGACAACACCATTAAGGTACCCTGTTGATTAACAGTTGCAGAGACAGTACCTTGTTCAACATTTTTTCCAGTTACAATCCATGTTTGATGATCATTACCATTGTTCTCAGCCAATTCCGGATGAAGTCTCCAACATTCCATCATATCATGTCCTTGCAATTTACAGTCCTTACAATACTTGGGCATGTAATCGTATTTGATATTTACCCACTCAGTTCTTACTTCACCTGTTAATTCATTCTCGATATCCATTCGCACCTTCTTAGGCAAGTCCGTTAATCAATCAACCAACACTTTAACACGCGCGCAACTTGGCCTAGTCTTATTTATTTTTGCCATATCGAGATGAAGGGGTTTACCAACAGCTGAAGTCAGTGCAAATAGGCTCTCTTTCACGAAAAAGGTAGGCAGTAGGTTCGGAAAGGAAATCCATGCCATTACCTTTGGCGTCTCTTCTCCAACTTTAAATTTATGATCATAAACTAAAGTTCGTAACTGGAATTCACTCCCAAACTTGTCTTTGACATAATAGACGCTTTTCGACGTAAAATCAATGAAGTCTTGCCATAGAGTCATTCGTATTAATACATGCCTATCACGAAGGTAACCAATATTGCACTCGCCTTTAATTCCACATTGAATAGGAATAATTCGACGCAGTTCATTAAGCTCGGGCCATCCATACGAAAATTTACAAACTACAGCATATTGCAATCCTTCAATGATATTCATACGTTCAACCTCTGCTTCCGTAAACTTAACAAAAGGCTGCCCATTAAGCACAGTTGCACGTCGCAACTGGATTTTCTCGACAGTGTTCGTTGTTTGTTGCATGGCAGTGTTTATAGTATTTGGTTTAAGGATTTTAGAGTAGTCTAAGGGCTGGGTATTGATGGTGGAGGTCGCTGGGGGCTGGGCGAGGGTGTGGGAAGGCTGCCCAGTCGGAGAAGACGATTGGCCGCCGGCCAAATTGGCCATGGCAGCCCTGGAGAAAGAAATCGCCCAGGTATCGCCTAAAATAGGAGAGAGAACAGAGCGTTTGTTCTCAAGCGTGGTTTTNCTTGTTCAACATTTTTTCCAGTTACAGTCCCTGTTTGATGATCATTAACATTGTTGTCCACCAATTCCGGATGAAGTCTCCAACATTCCATCATATCATGTCCTTGCAATTTACACTCCTTACAATACTTTGGCAAGTAATCATATTTGATATTTACCCACTCAGTTCTTACTTCACCTGTTAATTCATTCTCGATATCCATTCGCACCTTCTTAGGCAAGTCCGTTAATAAATCAACCAACACTTTAACACGCGCGCAACTTGGCCTAGTCTTATTTATCGTTGCCATATCGAGATGAAGGGGCTTACCAACAGCTGACGCCAGTGCAAATAGGCTCTCTTTCACGAAAAAGGTAGGCAGTAGGTTCGGAAAGGAAATCCATGCCATTACCTTTGGCGTCTCTTCTCCAACTTTAAATTTATGATCATAAACTAAAGTTCGTAACTGGAATTCACTCCCAAACTTGTCTTTGACATAATAGACGCTTTTCGACGTAAAATCAATGAAGTCTTGCCATAGAGTCATTCGTATTAATACATGCCTATCACGAAGGTAACCAATATTGCACTCGCCTTTAATTCCACATTGAATAGGAATAATTCGACGTAGTTCATTAAGCTCGGGCCATCCATACGAAAATTTACAAACTACAGCATATTGCAATCCTTCAACGATATTCATACGTTCAACCTCTGCTTCCGTAAACTTAACAAAACGCTGCCCGTTAAGCACAGTTGCACGTCGCAACTGAATTGGCTGGACAGTGTTCGTTGTTTGTTGCATGGCAGTGTTTATAGTTTTTGGTTTAAGGATTTTAGAGTAGTCTAAGGGTTGGGAATTGATGGTGGAGGTCGCTGGGGGCTGGACGAGGGTGGGGGGGACTGCCCAGTCTTAGAAGATGATTGGCCATGGCAGCCCTGGAGAAGAAATCGCCTAGTTATCACCTAAAACTAGGAGAGAGAATAGAGCGTTTGTTCTCAAAAGACACGGTTGTTTGGGTTTTTCGGTTTGGTTTTTTTTTTTGGCAAATCCACTGGTTTAGGGTTTTTTTTTTTTTTTTTTTTTTTTTTTTTTTTTTTTTTTTTTTTTTTTTTTTTTTTTTTTTTTTNGCTATACAATCACTCCTATGCGCCTCACTATGCCCTTATGGCAGCCTCATGTAGAGGAATCATGGTTTAGATGCCGGCAAAGTCTCATGAGGGCATATAATCTCATAGCCATTTGGATATCTTTCCAAATGCATAGGGCTAGAGAAACACAAACTAGGCTAAACCTTACCTTACTAATCCTATTGAGGCAAATAAAAAGCCTCACCTGCTAGCATGCATGTAAGAAGAAAGAACTAGCTAGTACTAAATATTCTATGATCATCACAGAGTTTATAACATACTCTGTGATGATATTACATAAAACTATGCTAATGTGATGGCAGGATAAGAATATGTAAACATAACAGTGATGTACTCTCTTCTCTAATTTTATGAAGTCTTCAACTTGTAACCATTTGTCTTCCTCCTCTACCCTCTTCAAAATGTCTTCAAATTTCATGCTTTCTTCTTTGAACGAGTAGACTTTGTTGACGTAGTTGGATAAACCTGTTTTTGTTTGGCAACTCTCATCGGAAGTCGCCTTATGTTTGCATCTTCACTCACCTTGCCGTCCCAACTTTTTTCTCTTGTATGTGTCTTCTTCTTTTTTCCGCTATACATAGGTGATAAGTCACCTTTCTTGCTTCCTCTGCCCGGCATTGATTTAAAATATCATCTTCCTCGCCCTCTTCATATGTATCTCTGCCCATAATAACCAGATTTGGCATGTCTTGAGCAAAACCTTGTGTCATCAAAGCATTTACGTTTTGTGCCTTTTCCATGACTGCCCTGCCTTGATGTTGCTCAACATTTTGGATACTGTCCCTGTTCTTAACCATATGTCCAGTGCTCATAGTTTGAGTTGAATTCAAGGAAAGTTTAGTACTTACCAAAGAATCTAATAGTCTTCGATCTTCTGCTGAAATAGCTGGTGTACTATACCCAATTTGCTGCTCCCCAATTACTCTTTCTTGCATAGGTTGTATTGCTTGTTGATCCCCCAAAATTGTATTACCACCTGGAGTGATAGCTGCTGCCTTGCTCGGATTTCCAAGCATTTTCAATGGCTCCATGTCGTGAGAGACAAGAGCTTGAATAATATTTGTCGGGGTTAGATTGTATTTTGCAAAAGGTGCACTTGTGTTTGTTGACATACCTGGAGTTAAGGCCTTGTTGCTTCCCTTAGTATTAGGAAAATCCTTTAACATAATTGCTGAACTTTGCTGCTGCCCAGTAGGAATAAATACAGGCGCTTTAGGGCTTAAGCCTCTCTTGCTCGCCAAAGTAGAAGAGGAGTTAGGAACCTGTTCATCATGACCTTTTATCGCCTCGTCATTTGATGTGTAGCTATCTTGACCTGCCTCATCTTTGCTGTCATCTTTGAGGCTATCATCATAATCATCATCTTCCTCATCTTCTTCTTGATCAGCCCACAGCTTCCGATTAAACAAAATTGCACCTGTCACCTCTTCTCGACCCTTAGGAGTAGGCTGCTCACTTGTAGAATTAGATAGTGAAATTGACGCCATGACTTTTTCAACATGTTGATTATTACCTGTAGATAGTAACTGCTGCCCATAGTCACCATCTCGCTCACCACACGACTGAGACGGAATCTCTTGGACTGAAGTATTTAGAGTGACCAATGGCATGTTGCTCTTTGGAGTGGTATGCATTATCATAGCTGCCTGGGATTCCTCGATCATTTTAGCTAATTATGGACTGGATAATTGCAGTGTAGGAGCTTCATTGAATACTTTGACATTGTTGAAGTCATCTACAGGAACAATGTCTCTTGAAGCCACTGATCGCGCACTCGCAGACTTCTTCTTTCGCTGCTGTTTTACACTGCCTGGAGTATTGTTTTTTCTAGATTTTGTACCTGCTTTTCCATCCATCAACTTCACATTCTTCATAGAGTCTTTCTCACCATGTTCATGTGCACAAACCAAGGCATCAAACGAGTTAGAAAACCTAAACGTTTCTGCTGTTGATTCCAAATTATTATGACCTGAAGACACCTTCTTGCTAGGTGATCGATGCACTACTGACCAACCCTTAGCATGTGATTGTTGCCCATCTTGAGAACATGTTTCTATCGTATCAGAAACCTTCTTCTTAGCATATGTTCCACCAATTGCACTAGCATCTCTCTTGCCAATAATTTTAGTAGCAACATCTCGCTTGTTAAGCTCTTGTCCTACCTTGTTAGCAGCAGTAGGTTTAGAAGCTACTTGAGTAACTTGTTGATCCTTAGCTTTTCCTTGGTCATTAGAAGTTTGCCCAATACCTTCAACACCTGATCCA
>ML427388.1:0-10972 GCA_005239525.1 Nicotiana knightiana
AACTATAAGGAAGATTAGCCAAGTGGGCCATAGAATTAAGTGAGCATGAAATAATATATCGGCTAGGACTGCAATCAAGTCTCAAATCTTAGCTGATTGTGTCGCTGATTTTAGTAATAGCATTTTCTTGAAGTAGGGAAAGAGTTACAACTCTTCAACGGTGTTAATCCGGGTCTATGGACCCTATTTACCGATGGTTCTTCCAATATAAAAGGTACCGGCTTAGGCATAGTCTTAATATCACCCACGGGTGAAAAGACACGCAGGCTATCAAATGTTATCTTATAACTAACAATGAGGCAGAGTACGAAGCTATTATTGCAGGATTAGAACTTGCACGAGATCTTTCAATCGAGCAAATTATGATCAAAAGTGATTCCCAACTGGTAGTAAATCAGATGCAAGGGACTTACATTGCTCGAGAGACTCGGATGCTACAATATTTGAAAAAGGCACGAGAGCTCGTGAGACAATTCAAAACATGGAAGGTAGTACAAATAGCTGAGGAAAATGCTGAAGCGGATGCATTAGCTAACCTTGCAGCAGTCACAGTAGTAACAAACAAGGACAATGCAACTGCCGTTCATCTATTCTATTCAGCGATCTGCCAGGACAGAAATAAGGTAACTTTCAACAATTTAATCTGGGATTGGAGAAACAAAATCCTAATTTTTTTACAGAATGGCACCGTACCTGAAGACAAGAAAATAGCTCAAGAAATTCGCCGCAAAGTTTCACGGTACTGCCTCATTCGCAACTCGTTATATCACAAAATGTTCGGAGGGCCCCTAGAAAAATGCCTCGGACCTAATCAAACGGAGTTTGTGATGAAAGAAGTCCATAAAGGACACTATGGAAATCACTCAGGGGCGAGATCCTTAGTGAAAAGGAAAGGTCTAAAGGCTCAAAGGGGCTAACAATGGAAAATCCATCTCTTATGTGACAAGCACATCAATGATCAAGAAAGAAAATGCCTAAGTCATCTCCCAGACTAGCATAACCTACAATTTCGCTTAGATTAACACACGGGGCAAGTTCTAGACTACACAGGATGGCATAGAAGATCACTAAACCTCACACATTGCACATGGCTCAATCACAACGGTTTTNATAAGAAGAGGCAGAGGACTTCGTATCCAAATGCGACAGGTGCCAAAGGTTTTCCAATAACATGCATCGACCAACAAAATTATTATATCCCATAATATCCCCATGGCCCTTCATGAAATGGGGGATGGACATAGTGGGACCTCTTCCCACAGCTAAAGGACAGGTACGGTTATTGCTCGTGCTAACCGACTATTTTACAAAATGGGTAGAGGCAGAAGCGTTCAAATAGGTGCGAATTTCTTGANTACGTCTACCTTACTGTCTCAGAAATTGTTGTAAGTGCAGTATTGGTAAGGGAGAATAAAGTAAACAATCTCCTATTTATTATGTAAGCAAGACATTACCGGATGCTGAAACTAGATATCCACATCTAGAAAAGTTAGCCTTAGCTCTAATCATGGCATCTAGAAAATTAAGGTCATACTTTCAATGTCATCCAATCACAGTTGTGACCTCGTATCCATTAAGAAACATACTGCATTTTCAAGAACTATAAGGAAGATTAGCCAAGTGGGCCATAGAATTAAGTGAGCATGAAATAATATATCGGCTAGGACTGCAATCAAGTCTCAAATCTTAGCTGATTGTGTCGCTGATTTTAGTAATAGCATTTTCTTGAAGTAGGGAAAGAGTTACAACTCTTCAACGGTGTTAATCCGGGTCTATGGACCCTATTTACCGATGGTTCTTCCAATATAAAAGGTACCGGCTTAGGCATAGTCTTAATATCACCCACGGGTGAAAAGACACGCAGGCTATCAAATGTTATCTTATAACTAACAATGAGGCAGAGTACGAAGCTATTATTGCAGGATTAGAACTTGCACGAGATCTTTCAATCGAGCAAATTATGATCAAAAGTGATTCCCAACTGGTAGTAAATCAGATGCAAGGGACTTACATTGCTCGAGAGACTCGGATGCTACAATATTTGAAAAAGGCACGAGAGCTCGTGAGACAATTCAAAACATGGAAGGTAGTACAAATAGCTGAGGAAAATGCTGAAGCGGATGCATTAGCTAACCTTGCAGCAGTCACAGTAGTAACAAACAAGGACAATGCAACTGCCGTTCATCTATTCTATTCAGCGATCTGCCAGGACAGAAATAAGGTAACTTTCAACAATTTAATCTGGGATTGGAGAAACAAAATCCTAATTTTTTTACAGAATGGCACCGTACCTGAAGACAAGAAAATAGCTCAAGAAATTCGCCGCAAAGTTTCACGGTACTGCCTCATTCGCAACTCGTTATATCACAAAATGTTCGGAGGGCCCCTAGAAAAATGCCTCGGACCTAATCAAACGGAGTTTGTGATGAAAGAAGTCCATAAAGGACACTATGGAAATCACTCAGGGGCGAGATCCTTAGTGAAAACCTTAATCAGAGCTGGATATTATTGGCCTAAGATATAAGAAGAGGCAGAGGACTTCGTATCCAAATGCGACAGGTGCCAAAGGTTTTCCAATAACATGCATCGACCAACAAAATTATTATATCCCATAATATCCCCATGGCCCTTCATGAAATGGGGGATGGACATAGTGGGACCTCTTCCCACAGCTAAAGGACAGGTACGGTTATTGCTCGTGCTAACCGACTATTTTACAAAATGGGTAGAGGCAGAAGCGTTCAAATAGGTGCGAGAAAAGGAAGTTAAAAGTTTCTTATGGAGAAACGTAATGTGCCGCTTTGGGATACCGAAGGAGATCGTGTGTGATAATGGCCCACAATTCAAAAGCTCCCAAATCACAGAATTCATCAAAAGCTGGCAAATTAAACGGATCACTTCAACACCATACCATTTCGTGGCTAACGGTCAAGCTGAATCAATGAATAAAGTCATCATCAACAATCTGAAGAAGCGTCTAGATAGAGCCAAAGGAAACTAGCCTGATGAGTTACCACCGGTACTATGGGCATATAGGACAAATTCAAAAACAGCCACGGGAGAAACTCTGTTCGCGCTTGTCTATGGCTCAGAAGCCTTAATACCTGTAGAGATTGGCGAACCAAGCTTAAGGCTTACAACAGCCGCGGAGGAAGCAAAGGATGACAAATTGAGGACCAATCTGGACCTGCTCGAACCACCGAGAGAAGAAACACTGATATGGATGGCAGCTCAAAAACAAATCATAGAGAGTTATTACAACCGTAAAGCTCATCTCAGGCACTTCAAGATTGGGTACTTCGTCCTCAAAAAAGTCTTTCAATCAACGAAAGAAGCAGGCGCATGAAAGCTAAATCCAAACTGGGAAGGACCCTACAAAATTCGAGGCATAGCTGGGAAGGGCGCCTACAAGTTGGAAGTTATGGACGGTAGAATCCTACCAACAAGTTGGAATGCCATTCAGTGAAGAAGTACTAATTTTAAGGAAAAGAATTACCCCCCGTCAGGTATCACACGTTCGATTTTATTTTGAACATTTGAAATTTTACTAACCTTTTTAGATGATAGGCATAAAGCTAACCGATTACCAGATGATGATATTAGACCTGCAAAGATGCGAGGAAATAACTAAATTTCCAGTCTAGGGTTACACTTTCTAATGGACGTTTTAAAGGGTTAAGAAATCATCATCTAAAAATTATATACCTTCGAGTCCTGTATGTTTTCCCTTTTCAGGAAAAGGACCACAAGGAAGGAATAGTCAAGTGCTCGAGATTTCATTCTTCACCGCTCAAACACTTGGGGGACTATACAGTGTGGAAGGCAAAAACGAAGCAAGAAAGACTATGAAAAATTCAAAGCTCGAGCCTGAAGATCAATCTATCCAGCAAGCCAAGTGATACGAGCAAAATCGAAAGAGCCAAAGACTCGAACACATAACTTAATCTAAAAAACCTTCGAACATGTTCAGGTTAAAAGGCAAAATGTTAGCTACGAGGAAGAAATACACATCTTTGTACTTATTCAAAACAGTTATGGATAAAAGATCATCATCATTGTACTCATTCAAAACTATTGTAACTAAAAACAGTTACGAAATCTTTGTACTCATATAGAAAACTGTTATCAAATAAAACAGTTACAGATGAAAGATCAAAATCCTTGTACTTGTTCAAAAAACTATAAACAATTACGGATGTAAGAGCATTTCCCTCGTGCTTATTGAAAACGGTTGTCAACAAAAATAGTTACGGGTGAAAAACCCAATTTGAATAAAAACTGTTACGAACGAAAAACAGTTTCCCTTTTGTATTAACTCGAAAAAACTGTTACATACAAAAAACATTTATGAAATACAAGTGTATATCAAATATGTTAAAAAGAAAACAGTTGCAACATGAGTTTTAGACGATAATCAAACACATGTAAAATGTTGTGAAAGTCCAAACAAAAAAAACTCTCCTCAGAAACAATCTTAAACGCGTGAAAAATTCCTATCACTCTATTGCATTATTACACCTTTATGAAGTTTAGACATCTTCTTCATTAAGTGTCGATCAGAAAGGGCCCTCTTTCACAAATTATGCCTACTACAAAAAGGAACACGTTTTATATGACACCGTGCCTATTACGAAAAGGTGCGAGTAATCTAAAGCATTCGATATGCAAAACTCAGAGGTAAAACTAAAACCTCAAAAAATCAAGCATGCAAAGGACTTAAAGAGTAGAACAGAAACTCGACGGAAAACGAAAGTCATATTTGTATTAATATATTAAAACGGCTAAGTAAAAACTAAATATTAACTTATACTTAGCCGTATAGATTTTTTATATATATTGAGGTGCCCCTAAGTTGTCATTTGAGGACTTTAGAGAGATCCAAATTTACCCCCGATGGGACTGGGGTAACCACCAATTGATACAAAGATAAAACAAAAGAGGTGAATCAACATCTTAATCTTCTTGAGGAGGGGGATTGACTTGTTCATCTGTAGAAGGAGTAAGAGCAGCTTGGGACGAAGAGGTTTGGACAGAAGGAGTCTTACCTTCAGGTGGGGAAAGATCCAAACCTTGTTGAGGCTTTTCCATGGCTTCCTTGATCTTAACAATTTCAGCATTAAGGTCGAAATCTCCCCGACTCATGTCCGTCAATGTATCGAGGCGAGAATTCATGTATGCCCAACTAACATCAACAGTTGCCGCCTCTTCGAGACTTTCATAATCTCTCTCCCATATCTGAAGCTCAGCTCTTAACCCATCCTTCTCAACTTCAGCAGCTTCATGGGCAGCCCTCAAAGGAACAATTGACTCCTCCAAAGATTGAGTTTTGTCTAAAGCAATGCAAAGATCCTCCTGAGTCCGGGTAAGTGACTGCACAAGATCGCCTTAGTATTCCTCCTTCTGCTCTAGTAAGGCTTTCAAGCTCCTAACTTTTTTCGAGGCACGGGATAATTGCTCAACAAACGAAGACTCAAGAATGCTCTTATCTTTGTCCGCTTGGTTAGAATAAGCCTTCTCTACTGCCAACTCCGCAACCACAACTCTTATCTGCTGCTCCAAGGTATTCTTTTCTTCTTCTAAGGCTTCCAAGTCGAGCCTCAGGCTTTCATATTGCCCCTTCCAATTCCCTGCTTCAGCATGCCACTCTTTTAGCTCTTGCTCCATGTTAGAAATCCTGTTCATGAGTTATGTGCCTATGAGAATGATCTACAAAAACAAAATCAATTAGATACAGTAATTACATGCATAAGAATGAGATACAAAAGAACGAACGTTACCTTCAAGGAGGAATTCACAACCTCATTAGCCTAGGTAAGAGAAATGTGACTATCTATCTTGGTCCTCTCTGTTGGGCCAATCAAAGGCTTCAGCCACACTTCGGGTTGGTCAGATTTCTTAAAAAGGCTCCCATCAGCCGGAACCTCAATTAGCACTTGCCTCATCTCCCTGCTGGAAGACCCTACTTCTCTAACATGAGGCACGGAAGCAGGCTGAGATGAAGAAGCCACAGGCAATGATTTTTGTGGAGCTGAAGAAGTCTCAGGCATGGAAACTTGAGGAGCTGAGAAAGCCACAGGCAAGGCAGCAGCGGGAGCAGAAATAGCCAACGGAGCAGTGGAAATAGCCAGAACGGATGAAGAGATTTCTCTAAAAGAGGGAGCAAAAACAGCCCGAGGCGCCTCATTAATAGCAGGGCCAAAACCTTCGTGGAATAGATGATCCACAGAATCATGAGCAAGAGAAGAAGAAGAATCCCTGGGGGTAGAAGGTCTAACATCAGGTACGGAAGACACTACCACGGGTGTAGACACATCGTCTGAAACCACTCTTCTTCTACATGACATGTGCACCAGAATGCCCTCTTCTTCTTCTTCTTCTTATTCTTCTTCTTCTTCTTCTTCTTCTTCTTCTTCTTCTTCTTCTTCTTCTTCTTCTAAGGTCATAGACCCACTAGCTTTCCTCTTGGAAGAAGAGGAACCAGTAATAATCTCCTGGGCCTGAGCCAAAGACATCTTCGGAATAGATGCAGCAGACATCCCCCGAGCAGAAAACCCTATAAAAGGAAAAAGGTTAAACAAACGAAGAAAAAGAAGCGAAAACAAAAGTTTCACTTACCATGAGTCTTCACTTTCCAACCGTACTTCACGGAGAAGTACTTCCAAGATCTTTTCTCCAATGGAATAACCGACAACAGCTTTTCTACCCAATCACGGATACCGAAGACATTCTCAACAGTACCCATGATTGCTGAAAGAGGAAGAAAATAGCTACGGTGTTAATAAAACACTTAAAGCAAAGAGAAGAAAAATACAGATGTGAGCTAAAATGTACTCACGTGCGCGATTCCACTTTTCAAGGAAGGGAGGATTTTCCTCGCCCACTAAACCAGCAGTGGGCACAGCAACGTACCGAAGGTACCAACCTCTATCCTTATCGTCATCAGGGGTTACCAACACTCTTTTGCTCCTAGCATCCAGAGTGAAAACCCCTTGACGAAATAAGGTAGGAGAATAAAGATGAATGAGGTGATTGAAGGAAAAAGGAACCGAGGCTAAAGAAGCTAAACATCTAAGACACGCGACAACCTGCCACACAAGAGGACCAACTTGTCCTAAGAAAATGTTGAAGAAACGACAAAATTCGATGATGACTGGATCAATAGGAGGTCTAAACTCTAGAGTAAAAGGGTAAGTGTAAACAAAAGAATGCCTCGTCTTGTAAGACGTTATTCTTTTATTACTATTCGGAATAACAATGGGAAAATCAGACTCCCAAGAACATTCCCTACGAACAAGGGGAATCAAACCTTCGATAATAAGAGTGGGATACCTATCAACACTATCAAGGGATAACGACTGGTCTACAAGAACCTGACTATCCCTAGTGAAGGTAAACTCAGCAGGAATGATTTCATCAACTCGTGGTTCGCGTAGGGGTTCGTGATGTTCTCTACCCCTGGACAGGGATATGGAAACCCTAGCTCTTGGGAGACTAAAGACCTAGCAGAAGGAGGGGAAACAATATGAGAAGATAAGAGCCTCTCGAAGGAGTAGAGCCTAAACTCCTCAGTCTACCACCCCTCCAACTCGGAGTCGGAGCGGAAGAGGGTGTCAACTCATCAACGTTTATGAATACCTTAGATTGGTTTGAAGAAGACATATCTACAAAGAAAACAGTTCTTTACAAATAAAGTTTGAAAGTTACAAGCTTTTCGTGAAAGAAAAGGAAAAGGGGGTATTTATACTCGAAGACAACCGTCAAAAAATAGAGAAAAAAAAAGCAATGATGTGAAAACCATAATTGAAGATGTCACTTCATGACTGATGCAGCCGCAAGAAAGCCCTAAAAGGCGCTGAATAATTGTAGAACTAACCCAAGAATGCCACGTGGCATAAACATTAAATGGAAGTGACAAGCGATGCTTACGTACAGGAAAAGATACAATGATTTGAGTAAAGCGGCGGCAAAATATTCCCGCCATAAATGAGTATCCACTTTCCAAATATTAATTGATAAATATATGGTAAGTGGGGGACTATCTGTATTGGTAAAAAAGAGCTTCATACGTGTAATAAATCTTGATAACTCAATAGTCTACGTGGAGCAATGAAGACACGACAGCTGGACAGGACTCTAAGAAGAGGTACGAGGCAAAGAGGCACGGCAAATCACATCCATGGGTTAATTAGCTACGGAAGTCTCAACCTTATTGAGAAGATGAAAAGACACGGCCAAAAGTGTATTTGGACAGAATAAAGGGCAGATTCAGAGATCTTCAAATTAGAGATCCATAAGTTACACAACATTCACTCAATAGTTACGGTTGATTCATTGTAACGTTACATTAGAGTCATTATTAGTCATTAATGCTCAATCACCAAAAAAGGTAGACGTTATGTTAGGAAATTCCCTATATAAAGGAGAAAAATATAACCTTTAAAGGGAGAGAAAAAACATTCTAACTACAACTGCAATATACTTACTTTTTGTGTATCTTACTGCTTTCCATTTACAAGTTTTCCTACAATTATAATCTTATTCTTTGGTTATCAGAAACTGGTATTCTTCTTAGAATAGCTTTGGGCAAGGAATCCAATTCTTTGGTTAAACACGTTTCCCCCGTTTCTGATTTATCGTGTGTTTCTTAGCCTATTTTTGTTGTATTGGGTCGGTTGGTTTGGGTTCGAAGTGGTCGTGGTGAGAACTGAGACACTTAGTCTCTTAAATTGGCTTAATAGTTGGAAAAGTCAACTGGGAGTTGACTTATTGGTAAACGACCTCGGGATGTGGGTTTTATGGCTCGGATAGCTTCGTTAGGTGATTTGGGACTTAGGAGTGTGTTCGGAATGAAGTTTTGATGACCGGTGTAGAATTAGGCTTGAGTTGGCAAAAGTTAGTTTTTGGCGATTTCCGGTCGGCAGTGGATAATAGGCTATCGGGGTCGGAATGGAATTTCGGAAGTTGGATCAGGTTTCTAATGTCATTTTGGATATGTGTGAAAATTTTTAGGTCAATAGGATGTGTTTTGGTTGGTTTCGGCATCATTGGCGAAATTTAGAAGTTTCAAAGTTCATAGGCTTGAATTTGATGTAATTTTGGTGTTTTTGGGCTGCTTTTGGTGTTTCGAAGGCTCGACTAAGTTTTAATGATTTTATGGGGTGTGTTTGTTGGATTGATTGAGGTCCCAGGGGCTCGGGTGTGTTTCGGATGCTCAAACAGGCACTTTTGGTCTTTGGGAGATTGCTGGTTTTCTAGAGTTTTAGCAGGAGTGATTTCTTCACTGCGATCGCGTGGATTCATCCGCGATCGTGCAGAGTAAAAGATTCGGGCAGGAAATTTGTTCTATGCGATCGTGTAATAAGGATTGCAATCGCATAGGTTGGGCAGGTGAAGCAGTGCGATCGTGTGGCCCTTTGTGTGATCGCATAGAGGTTCTGAGGCGCGTGTGTGGGATGGATACTTGTTCTATGTGATCGCGTGTGTTGGTATGTGAGCGCGTAGAGTGGTCTGGGTTGTGCATCGCGATCGCGTGGCTGGAGTCGCGATCGCACTGAAGGGAATATTAGTGCAGGGCAGAATGTTTTAAAAGGCCTTTTTTTGCGAGATTAGTTCATTTTTCCTCCATTATTGAATGAGTTGGGAGCTCTTTGAGAGGTTTTGAAGAGGAAATCGAAGGGAATCACTTGGAGGTAAGGTTTTCAACTTCATAACTCGTTTCTATATCATTTTCTAAGTAATTAAACCGAAAATTTGTTGAATTTAAACCCAAATTTTGGGGAGATTAGGTGCATGAGAATTGGAAATTCTTTTGATGATTTGAGTGGGAAATTGTGGTCCGATTTTGGTGTTCTTTGTATGTATAGAATCGTGGGAGGACAAGGATTCTAGTGATGTAAATTTTATCGAATTTTGAGACGTGGGCCAGGGGCTCGGGTTTGGCCGAATTTCGAGAATTGTGTCTAAATTGATAGTTTTCGATTGGGTTTTGTTCCTTTAGCGTATATTGATGATGTTAATCTGGTTTTGATCAAATTTGGAGCAATCGGGAGCCGATTTGAGGGTCAAGAGCATCGTGAATTAGTATTGTGTCCCGGTAGAGATAAGTAATGGCTATAAATCTTGTCCTGAGGGTATGAAACCACAGACTTCATATTTCTCACTGTTTTTAGAATGGCGCACATTTCAGATGACGAGTATGTGGCGTGCACTAATTTTTGGATTGGACTTGGTCCTCTCTGCGGCAACTATTGAGTTGCGTATTTTTACTCTAAATCATATGTTAAATTGTGTTCTAAAACTATTGATATATTTGGGCTATAAGCCATGTTTGGGGCCTCGTGTCGACCTATTTAGACCCCTTGGGGCCTTTTTACTGTTATTTCCTCACTATTGATTTATGATTTACACCCAGCCATATTATGTTTAACTGATTTCGAAACTCAGCCTTATTTACACTATTTTGAGATATAAAACGATGTTTTGGGTCGAGTACCCCGTTTTACTGATACGCCCGAGGGGCTTTTGAGAGGTTCTGACTGAGTGAGGCCGAGGGCCTGATTGTGAGGATATGATATGCCACGAGGTGGCTTAATATTAGCGCTTGGGCTGAAGGAGCCCCTCCGGAGTCTGTACACACCCCTAGTGAGCACAGGTACCTACTAAGTGTGAGTGTCGAGTGTCGAGTGACGAGTGATTGGGAGGCATGAGTCACAGTGAGGTTGCCCGAGGGGCTGATACTGAGTGACTGTGAGGTATGCTGAGTGATGTTCTACCCAAGGGGCGATTATGATTCATGTTTTTCCCGAGTGGCTACTTATAATTTATTTCATTTTTACACTAAATCCTTCGGTTATTTTTATTTATTAAATTGTTGGAAAACACATTTTTCAAAGGATTTTTCTGAAGTTGGTTTTTAAGGCATGTTGATTATATGTATATATATATATATATGTATATATATATATATATATAT
>ML427389.1:3900-19338 GCA_005239525.1 Nicotiana knightiana
TGATCTGTGTGGACTCTAACTTTTGTTCCCACCAAGTATGCCCGAAATTTTTCAAAGGCCCACACTACAGCTAACAGCTCCTTTTCAGTGGTGGTGTAATTCTGTTGTGCATCATCAAGGGTCTTACTCGCATAGTAGATGGAATAAAACACCTTGTCTTTCTTTTGGCCTAGCACTGCCCCAATTGCATGGTCACTTGCATCACACATAAGTTCAAATGGTACTGACCAATCAGGTGCAACAATTATGGGGGCAGCTACCAATTTCTTTTTGAGCTCCTCAAATGCCTTCAGGCAGGGTGCATCAAAATTGAACTTGACATCTTTTTCCAGCAACCTGCACAAAGGAGTAGCAATTTTAGAAAAATCTTTAATAAAGCGCCTATAAAATCCTGCGTGTCCTAAGAAACTCCGGACGCCTTTTACTGAAATTGGTGGAGGTAGTTTCTCAACTGCCTCCACTTTTGCCTTATCAACTTCGATGCCACTTTTAGATACTCTATGACCCAAAACGATGCCTTCCTGCACCATGAAGTGACATTTCTCCCAATTTAACACCAGATTCGTTTCTTCACAACGGGCCAACACCATGCTCAGATTTTTCAAACAATCATCATAAGATGACCCAAAAACTGAGAAGTCATCCATGAACACCTCTACGAATTTTTCCACCATGTCAGTGAAAATAGCCATCATGCATCTCTGGAAGGTGGTTGGTGCATTGCAAAGACCAAATGGCATTCGCTTGAAGGCGAAGGTGCCATAAGGGCAAGTAAACGTGGTCTTCTCCTGATACTCTGGGCATATGACAATTTGATTGTAACCTGAATACCCATCCAGAAAGCAATAATATTCATGCTTTTAGCATATTATATAGGATTTCTAGCATAATATGATGGAATGTCATAATTCGAATCATATTATCATATTTGTTCAGATTTTATCTTTATATAAAGAATTTACTAATTCAATTACTTTTGAAACAGGAATTATTTTTTAATTATCACTTATAAATCTCGTATTTCTGATTTTTTTTCCCGGAAAGTATAACAAGAGATATGATTGAATAATAAACAAAATTATAGAAATATATTTGGCCTTTTTTCGTTTTCTTTTTTCAATTTTTTTCGGCTAAATCTTTCTCTTTTTTGTACTTCTTTACACAATGATCGAACCCCAAAATGGAAACCCAAGACAACAATCCACAAAAAGCCGCCATCAATTCACTTGTTGTTCTTTGGACCATAAACACCGCAATAGTGTAGAATTAACTATAAATTCAAGCTGAGCTCCACTCAACTTCCTTCACTATTCCCTGAATTTTGGATTGATGCAGCAATCTTTGCTTGTTTCAGTTCCGGATCAGTTTCATTTTTATCTCAATTTCCATTTCTTTTTCCTGTCTTCTTTTTGGGGTATGTTTGATTTGTATGAAAGAACTAATTTTTTAATTGTTCTTGAAAATATAAATTTAAAGTTTTGGATTTGTAGCACTTGATAACCTATGGTAGTTGAATTGTGGGGTTTTGGTTTTTTAACACTTGATTTGTTCTTGAGCGGAGGGTCTATTAACGCTCTCTAACTTCTCAAGACAGCGGTAAGGTCTGTGTACGCACTATCCTGCCCAAATACCACGGGTGGGATTACACCGAGTTTATCTCAGGCAATTTGTGATTATCTGTTTGATTTTTAAAAGGAATTGGGTATTTTTTTTTCTGAAACTTGGGATGGATAAACGGCTGAGCGATTGGAAACTGTAGCATTTGATTTTGCAGAGACAACATAGAACGGAGGTTGTGAGTTCGAGTCACCCCAAGAGCAAGGTGAGGAGTTCTTGGAGGGAAGTATGCCGAGGGTCTATTGGAAACAGCCTCTCTACCCTAGGGTAGGGGTAAGGTCTACGTACACACTACCCTCCCAAGACCTCACTTGTGGGATTATACTGGTTTTTTGTTGTTGTTGTTGTTGTTGTTGTAACATAGAACAATGGAGATGCTTTGCTTAATTGTCTTTTAACTTATGGAAGATTGGAATCTAATTCTGCTATTTTAGGCCTTTGATTTGTCCTCCTTAACTAGTATCTTGGGAATTTGATATGGCAAGGCTAGTCATCGATCGCGCTGAAAAATGTGTGTACCTAAACTATTTTGTATAATATATAACGTTTTATTTTTATAACAATGGTGTCTGGACTAGCTTGCGCCGCGCTCTCGACATTATCTCCCGCTTAGTAACTTTACCCGTCAAGGCTTAGACAGATGGGAAGAAATCACTTCGTGTTTTTTGTCTGTACTAGGATTTGAACCCTGGTCTCCAAGGGTTGCACCCATTGTGCGCTTGTATAATTTGTCCCTGTGTAAATTGGAAAAAGGAAAATATGGAATGAATGAGTTAATATGCAAATTGTACAAGGAAGATATGGACTTTATGGATTAATATGCAAATTGGAAAAGGAGGATATGGACTTTGTGGGTAATATGCAAATTGGAAAAGGAAGATAGCAAGAAAAAAAAAAGAAGTACAAGAAAAGGAAGATCAGTAGCGGAGCCAGAATTTTTGTTCAGGGGTGTCAAAATTTTAAAAATTAAATGCACGAAAAAGTCAAGGGGATTCAATACATAGCATATCTACGTAAAAAATAATTTTTTCCTATCTAAACAGTATAATTTTCATACGAACCCCTTGGAGCTATGTGGTTCCGCCATTGTGGAAGATAGTGATTCTATGGGTGTAGGACGGGAAGCTGCAGAGCTCAAATAGTTACTTGACATTCTGTAGAAACTAAACTTGACATTTTATGTGTAATCCAACCATATGGTTTTTGCCTTTTGTTTAAAGGGGAATAGAAAACGCTCCTTAGGTCTGCGAGGTAGCACTACCTTGAATGATTGATGCATCGCATTGGTTAATAGTTGGTAAACTGTGCAACTTCAAACAATTACCACTGGTCGTAGTTTGAAGGTGCAAATGTGATGCCCGTTTGAGGACCTTCTCTTTATTCTGCGCATTGTGTTTCCAGGTCGAAAGATTCAAACCTCTACAACTTATGGCAATGCATACATAACTCTGAATCTCAAAGTCAGAGCTACCTATGTATGGATACAATATTGAGTTTTTGTTAAGTGGTTATTTAGTTGTAAATCCTCACTTCAGGAAGACCACCTGTATAAATAGCGATTACGCGTTGGTCATAAGTTAACTATGCACTTTCCAAAGAAACAAAAAAAGTTCAAAACTAAGGTGCTTGACCCCAAGGGTATGACCTAGTGGTCAATGAAGTGGGTTGAAAACCATGAGGTTTCAAGTTCAAATTTCAGCGGAGACAAAAAGCACTAGGCGATTTCTTCCCATCTATTCAAGCCTTGGTGGACAGAGTTACTGGGTATCTGTTGTTGGTGGGAGGTAGCAGGTATCTTATGGGAATTAGCCGAGGTGTGCGCAAGCTGGCTCAGACACCACGATAACAACAACAACAAACCAGTGTAATCCCACAAGTGGTATGTGGGAAAGGTAATGTGAACCCAGACCTTACCCCCTACCTGAGAAGCTAGAGAGGTTTTTTCTAATAGACCATCGGCTCGGCTCGGCTTGAACACCACGGTTATAAAAAAAAAACTAAGGTGCTTGAAGGTTCTTGTTTAATATACCTTTTGTTAGCGTTATGTGATTCTATAGTTGTTGTACTCCATGTTTCTATTTTTCTTTTATATTGAATGCTACTTGTGTTCATTTTCCGATTCATTCTTCTAATCAAATGTCTTTCCTCATGCCGTCTTTGAATATTGATAATTCTCTATGATGGTTGGCTTCTTATAGAGGAAATAATGGATGAGGCACCACCAAAGTCATTACGGCAAAAAATGTCAGACTATTGGACAATGGCGTCTGAAAGGTATTACAGCAAACCAATTTCACACTGGATTCTTCTGTTTCTAGGTAGCATGGGGATGCTTGTCGCATTCCCTGCTTCTAGCCTCTTGTCCCGTATATATTTCGCAAATGGCGGGAAGAGTAAGTGGATAATTTCATGGGTTTCAGTTGCAGGATAGCCTCTCATCGCGATAGTCCTAATTATGTCGTACTTCTTTCTTAAAGTCTTCCCGACGCCACTTGACTTAAAACTAACTTTATCTTATGTTGTATTGGGATTCTTGAGTGCTGCTGATAACCTCATGTATGCATATGCGTATGCGTACCTCCCAGCATCAACTGTTGCTCTTTTGGCCTCGACTTCACTGGTTTTTTCTGCGCTGTTTGGATATCTCCTCGTGAAAAACACTACGAATCTATCAATTATAAATTCTATTGTGATCATTACTGCTGCGATGATGATCATTGCTCTTGACTCTAGTTCAGACAGGTATGGATATATCACCGACCGTCAATACATCATAGGTTTTGTGTGGGATATACTGGGATCAGCACTCCACGGTCTAATTTTTTCCTTGTCGGAGTTGGTTTTCGTGAAATTACTCGGTAAAAGGTCGTTTCTTGTTGTTCTGGAGCAGCAACTCATGGTTTCTCTCTTCACCTTTATATTTACAACAATCGGACTTGTTATAAGTAACGTTTCCATGGGATGAAATCTGAGGCAACAACATTCGAGGGCGGGAAAAATGCATATTACTCTGTTATTGTTTGGGGAATAATCACTTTTCAGCTGGGAGTCTTGGGAGCCACTGCAGTTGTTTTCCTCTCCTCTACTGTTTTGCCCGGTGTCCTTAACGCGGTAAGAGTGCCGGTTACAAGCATTGCAGCTGTTATATTGTTGCATGATCCTATGAGTGGTTTCAAGATTCTGTCTTTGGTTATTACATTCTGGGGATTTGGCTCTTACATTTACGGCAGCTATAGCCCTGCCCAAAAGGATGCCCCGCAAACTATTTCGTAGTTTTCGTGGTTTTTCCCATTATTTCATCCTTCTCACCATTGATAGGATTGGAGATCACAAAGTGTATGTATATGTTTGACATATTTGCTGCTTAGTTGAATAGAACAAC
The DNA here is from genome assembly GCA_005239525.1 of Nicotiana knightiana. Lineage (NCBI taxonomy): Eukaryota > Viridiplantae > Streptophyta > Magnoliopsida > Solanales > Solanaceae > Nicotiana > Nicotiana knightiana. Next base: position 8,900 of record ML427389.1, read on the forward strand.
TATTACTGCAATTGCAGGAAAAAGTAGTGAAGTTAAAACTATATAGTAGTATACATGCACAAGATGTATTTACCCTCTAGTGTAAAATGTTAAAGTTCTCTCTTTGTGCTATTGGTGTATTTGTCTCTCTTATCATGTCATAGGGAGTGAAATTCAAAAATAGCCAGATTTACAAGTGGTAATTGAAAAATAGTCACAATTTCAAAAGTAATTGAAATTTAGTCACTTTTCATGTAAAGATAAATCTGAACGAAAACATTGTTCAAAATTCGAAAAATATTTCAGCATAATGTATTGGAGTTCGAATTTTTTACATGTGAACTTTCAGCAAAATATATTGGAGTTTCAGGATAATATACTAGCCCAGCATAAATTGCTGGAATTTCGTATACAGATGCTCCAATCTCCATCTCCAGTATTATTATGATGGAACTTTCTGTGTGCTGGAGTTCCAGCATAATATGCTGGGAGTTCATACACAGGTGCACCAATCTCCAGTATATTATGGTGAAACTTTTCGTGTAGCAGCAAAATAGTTGTTATTTTTCAATGACATTGCAAACGCTGGTTATTTTTTAGTTATCAGTCCGAAAACTAGCTAACCCGTGCGATTTTTACTGTCATAGGCTGAAGATGGTAGTTATGAGAAATTAATAATATGGCTTTTGCTCCTCTCTTTTTAGCGTTAGAAATTGAGCAGATGTGATGGACGGAGTGATCGGGTACTTGTGTTGGTGAGGTAGCAGATAAATAGTCGAATAGTCGAGGTTCATACCACTTGCATCAGAACTATACAGAAAAAAGAAAAAAAAGAGGAAAATTTCACATAAGAATAACTGGGTTTTATACTTTTCAATTTTATAGCCCACGTTTCAATTCACAACCAACTAGCCCAAAAATAATATGCCAAGATTCAACATGCAACTCCAATAGGTTCTAGAAATTACTATTTATTTTTAGAAAAGATTGCTCAAGCTTGTAAGTTAATTTTCGAATCAGTAACTGTGACACAAATATTAGTTCAACAAACCAAATTCATTTGGGCGGTGATAATTAGATTTTTAACAAGCTTTTTGTGAGAAATTTGGAGTGGGTGTTATTTAGACTTGTTAGAAATAGTATAAGGAAGTTGTATATAAAATTTGAAGTCAGATTTGGACTGGTTTTGAACAAGAATTGCAACTAAAAATCGTGGAAGAAGTTCGTCTACAGACGCTTGTATAAAGGTGTATAAAAGTGTATAATAGTGTATAAGATGTGTTTATACACCTATATACGTTATTATACAAGATTATACATAATTATACAAAAAATTGACTTCATCTTCTTCCTTGCGTCTTTTCTGAAATTTAACTCAAATCTTGCTCAAATTTACTCCAAATCACTTCAAATTTAAATTTTGACCTTTTGATATTTTCAATCAATTGGAACAACACTCAATCCAAACAACTAACAACCTAAGAAAATCCTATTTTCGAAAGCAAAGCTTTGAATGACCTTAAATGGTGGACTTTTACTATTCAATTTTCTTACATTGCAACCAGGTGAAACAGGAGGAGGGAGGGGTGTCGAAGCAAAAAATACACGGCCCTTGAAGCATATGTAGAAGATGTGAGAAGAAGAGAGTGAAAGCAATGGTTGTGAGAACACAAATTTAACTCCATAGCTTTTTGAAGCATTGGTCACCAGATTTTGAATTTGCTAGTCTTTCAAAATATGTACAATATGGATTAGGTCGGGTAAAATTTAAAAACATAGGCCATTTTTTGTTATGGTGTGAAGTCATGTGTATTTTCTTGTATTCTTTAAAAAAAAAAAAAGGCCGAACATATGATATAAATCTTTGTTTGAACCAAGGTCCAATACAGAAAATTGTAAACTCTTAAATACTCAACAAAAATCCTGCTTAGGAACGAAAATACTCCGGTAAAAAAAAAGAAAGGAAAAGAAAAAGTAAATTCCGTTGCCGGGACTTGAACCCGGGTCTCTCGGGTGAGAGCCGAGTATCCTAACCACCTAGACTACAACGGATTGATGTTAGTGTTTGTCGATGCTTTGTATTAGTCGTGAATAAGAATAACTCAAATAATTATTTATTCAGAGTTTCAGACCATCCAGTTATTTCTCTAGCCGAAACATTTCTTCAGGAACAATTCCCTACATGAATGTTATTTAAAAACCATAATTCTTAATGCTTAAGGTCAAGTTACTAGCCTACAACAATAACAAAATAACTCAGTGAAATCTTATATGTGGGCTCTGGAGAGAGCAATATATATACAGTTCATACCCCTACTTTGAGAAAGTAGAGAGGTTATTTCGATAAACCCTCGGTTCAAAAAAGATACAAAAGTAAAGAGAATGAAAAGGCTCGGGAAAGATAAAAGCATGAAATAATAATAACCAGCAATACCAGCATGGTAATCAGAAAACCAAAGCGCAAGAGTCAACAAGTAATAACAGAAATCGAGAACAAGAAATACAAGACTAGCACTAAATAGTGCGCTAGAACTGCTTGTACAAAGAAGACGCTCGGCTACCTGACCTTCTACATAATTCTCGACCTCCACACCTTTCTATCAAGGGTCATGTCCTCGGTGACCTGGAGCATCGCATGACTTGCCTATCCAGCTCTCCCCAATACTTCTTCGATCTACTCTTACCTCTCATTAGGCCCTCCACGACCAACTATTAACACCTCCTTACTGGGGCATCATCGCCTCTCCTCTTCACATGTCTGAACCATCTAAGTCTTTCTTCCTACATCTTGTCCTCCATCGGAGCCACTCCCACCTTGTCCCGAATTACTTCATTCCTAATTTTATCCAATCTGGTGTACCCCCCACATCCATCTAAACATCCTCATTACTGCCACTATCATCTTCTGGACATGGGAGTTCTTGACTGGCCAGCACTCAGCCCCATACAACATAATCGATCGGACAACCACTTTGAAGAACTTACCTTTTAAGTTTTAGTGTCACATTCTTATCACATAAAATATAGAAAGCGAGCCTCCATTTCATCCACCCCGCCCCGATACGGTGTGTGACACCTCGTCGATCTCCCATTCCCCTGTATAATTTATCCAAGGTACTTGAAATCATCTCTCCTACAAATGACTTGTAAATTCAACCTCACATCCCCGTCCACTTCTTATATGCATAACTGAACTTGCACTCCAAATATTCTGTCTTAGGCCTACTCAATTTAACCTTTAGACTCTAGAGTCTGCTTCCAAACCTCTAGCCTTGCATTAACACCGTCTCGCCTCTCATCAATCAAAACAATGACATCTGAGAATAATATGCAATACGGCACATCTCCTTGAACGCGGCGTATCAGCATGCTAGCCATAATTTACCAGCTTATTAGGTTTAATAAAACAGGATGTTGATTTTACACGGGTGAGTTGATATAGAAAATCTTGTTTGAACCCAGTTCAGTATATTTAAGGTTAAATTGGAAAATCACTAATCAAACGCCTATTCGAATAACATTTATCGAGGGTTTGGGTGGTGTGTGGGGGGGGGGGGGTTGTTTTAATAAATAACACACTCCATATAGACAATTTGATTCACCTTTGAAGACAAAATAGTAAGATCACAGATGGGAGAGCATACAAACAAACTGCAGCAAACATTACAAAGTGTTCATTTTTTTCTAAGGGAGAGCATCTTAAAAGCCAAACAAAGGTTTAGATGGACATGGAATCTCATTTGAGAAGTGTCTTGACAATGGACTTCACATTCAGCTTTTTCAAGTCTGTATATGACTGTCCACATCCCACAAACATGACGGGTGCCCCATATGTAAACCATCGATAATGCTGCACCCACCTATGAAGGAAACAAGGATGAAAATAAGATTATTATCATATACAGTCAGACATCTCTGTAACAGCATCCCTATATAACTAACAACACTTCTCTATAAAAACCAAACTTTTTCGGAATCAATTTTTATGTTATGTTATAATATATGTTCTTTATAACAGCACTTCGGTATAACATCAAAAAATATTTGAAACAAACAAGGTTGTTATAGAGAGGATTGATTGTAGTAGAAAAAAGAATGGTGCAACGAATTTGTAATGAAGGAAGATATCAAAACATATTTATAATGGAGTCGATCAAGATCATGTACCTTGTCATCGATAGTGTCAAACTTGGTCAGCAAAATTCCATCAATCAACCTCGGATTTGGTGAAGGTGAGAGGTCACCCAATTTCTGCAAAGAGAAATCAAGAGCAAATACAGCATAAGATGCAGATACAAAGAAACTATGGAAATAAAGCATCATAACCAAGTATAAGCAAACCTGGTTAAACTTTGACAGTTGGTCAACAGCATCATTGCCGACAAGTGCCTCTCCAACAAAAAGAATCAGATCTGGACTATTGACATATATAAGCTTTGACAATGCTCGCATCAATGGTTCATTATCCTGAGGAACATGAAACTTGGGTGTAAATAAATGCTAACGAATAAATGGGTTAAGGAAACAACATATACAATACCACCAAATAAGCTAGAACTCGTAGAGGGACCCCCGCCTCCAGGGAACATTAGACATGTTAGTGACTTTGAGATGTGAAGCTTCAAAATTAAATTCTACCTGCATCCGACCAGCTGTATCAACAAGAACAACATCCGAACCATTTCGGTTAGCCTCCTGAATTGCTTCTTTAGCAACAATAGCAGGATCCTTCTCATACCCCTTTTCAAATACTGGGATCTGATAAGCAGAAAATTAAAACAAGCCATCAGCTTGTAAAACATTTCCAGCCAGTTAACATCAAAAATTTCCATAGCCATAGACTTCAAATCATGACATACCTGAAGCCTACGTGCATGAGTGCGTAGCTGTTCAACTGCTCCTGACCGGAATGTGTCACAAGCAGCCATCATGACATCGATATTACGCTGCAAAAGCCAATAAGCAACCTGCAGAATAGAAGATAGAACCCTCCTAGTTAATATAAGGCGCTTTAAATAAATAAAAGCAAAAGCTCAGCTTGGTTAACCTTAGCAAGATTGGTAGATTTTCCAACTCCATTAACTCCAACAAAAACCACAACATATGGTTTTCCTTGTTCCTTTTCAGCATGAACATCCCTTAGGATATCGATGGAGCGCTTGGGAGTCAAGATGCGGACAAGAGCCTCCTCCATTGCTGCCTGTTTCAATCAATTCAGCACGCCATAGTAAAGGGATGTTCAGAGTTCATATTAGACCACATAGGAAAAAGATGGACTGAAACGATATTTCAAGGCATGCAATTATTCTGGTTTTAAATACCTCTTTGAATCTTTTTTTCTTTTCCTATTTGGAGGGGGAGCGAGGGAACAGGAGAATCCAAAGATATTTGGGCTTATAAAGCTTTTCATGGCTGGGCTAAATAAGGAATTTCTATCAAACACATAAATGCCACAAAGAATATGTAACTGTCACAACCGTGAAAACAGTGTGGGAAGATATACACAATGGATATTCCGGTAACCGTGTGTTTACACTAGGGATCTACCTTGAGCCATACTCGTTTACCTTGAATATTAATGAGTCAATTAGTAGTGTAAAAGATATGGTTCCATGGTGAATGCTATTTGTGTACGATATCTTGCTAATTAATGAAACTAGAAAGTAGCCAACAAAAAGCTAGAATTTGGAGAAACACTCCACCTAGTAGTTTTTGAACAAGTAGGAATGCAACAGAATATCTGCACTGCAAATTTAGACAGCAAAAGAAGAATGACATAGATGGGATTGTGATGCCTACTTAAAGAAAATTCACATATCTAGACTTAATTCTTTTTGAGAAAATGACATCATCGGCAAAGAATCGATGTGGAGCACTCCATTTTGGAGTTCCTAATTTGTCTTTATTGGGTAGTGAAGCCTTGGCGTAACTGGTAAAGTTGTTGCCATATGACCGGGAGGTCAAGGATTCAAGCCGTGGAAAACTGCAAATAGCCTCTGACAGGGTAAAGTTGCGTACAATAGACCCAAAAATATTACCAATATAATTGTAATAATTGTAAAGGACCTCTGTATAATAGTAAATGAATTAGGTTTATGGTAGTATCCATCCACGGCCATTAGTTTACTTATTATTAATCGAGTCCTGTACTTATTTTGCTTTTAGTCGATCTCCTTGACTGTGGTAGAAATATTATCCTGTCCAATACAATTATAATGGACCTCTGTATAATAGTAATTGAATTAGGTTTATGGTAACGTCCATCCACGACCTGGACAGTTCTAGATATTTGCTTAGTGGTATTAATTTTATATTTTGGTCATTAGTTTACTAATTAGTAATTGAGTCTGTACTTATTTGCTTTTAGTCCTTACAAGTGGCCATAGGATTAGTTTCCACGTGTCCCATTTGGTAGAAGCCTTGGCTTAATGAAACAGAGAAATGGACGGTTCTAGATATTTGCTTAGTGGTATTAATTTTATATTTTGGTCATTAGTTTACTTATTATTAATTGAGTCCTGTACTTATTTTGCTTTTAGTCCCGGACAAGGTTCTTCGAAGGGGGATGGAATGTAACGAAACAGAGAAATGGACAGTTCTAGATATTTGCTTAGTGGTATTAATTTTATATTTTGGTGGTTGGCCCTTCCCCGGACCCCGCGCATAGCGCGAGCTTAGTGCACTGGGTTGTCCTTTGCATAGTGGAATGAAATGAACCCAAATGGAATGGAATGGATGTAGAGAACTCATATAACAAACTCCAGTTAATTTGGGATTACACCACATCATTTGCCACCCTTTAAAGCTTCGTATTAAGACATTGCACTTCTAAAAATTATGGGAGGTTCCTACTTGCTTACCTGAACTGTTGAAGATATTCTTGTAAATGAGGCAAGTTTTTTACCCTCCAGACTTGCCGCAACTATTCACACAGCTTTTCAGCTATTTCTTCAGCCTGTAAAACATGCACAAAACTGGTCAACCAAATTTAACATGAAAGCTGCTGAGAGAATTTTGGTCATCTATTAAAGGAAATCTCTCTTTTACTTTACAATTTTGGTGGGGGTGGGGGGTGGGGGGGGTGGTTAATGTAACTATTTAACTTACGACATTCTTGGTCATCAGCCTATCCTTAAGAGCTTTCAAAGCTGGTTCCAGGTCTGTCTTCTCCAAGTTTGCCTTACCTGCGATACTGGATACACAAAAGCAATTCAATTATTTAAGTGAGCCAGTAATCCACAGTGAGATGAAAATTCAGATGAATGACAATTGGCTATTCCAGATAAAGCAAATGCAGCACAATGAAAACTAGGAACTGAAACTGGATTCATGTGTTTCCCTATTTCTCTGCAGCATTTTCTGCTTCTCACAACTCAAATCAAATTTAATTCACAAAGTAAAGAGAATGTAAATAACTGTGTACTTCTTTTGTCTTAAGCAAGTAAGCAGTATGAACTATAATTATAACTTTTGGATCCCTTCACAGAGAAAAAAAGGGGGCCGCCCGGTGCACTAAGCTCCCGCGCTATGCGCGGGATCCGGGGAAGGACCGGACCACAAGTTTCTCTTATCCCTTAGAGAAACTGAACGCGAAATGGCATTAAAGGGTAATCAAAACTTGAACTCCTTAACACATTCTAAGGTATCAAAAGATAATTTACGGGTCAAATTCAGTGATATCAAACCTGTCTGGAAAAAATTGAGACCTATTAAACCGAGCCATTTCCCCAATTAAGTGAGTCCCTGAATTCACTTCCTCTCTTCGAGTGAGCAAGAGAAGAAAAACTGATGCGAACCTCATAAAACAAAAGTAATAAATAAGACCAAACATTTGGATAGCACTTTAATGATCTTGACCTATCCTGCAATCAACGGAGGACGATAATTTACCTCTGGAACATGGATGAGAACCAGCCTTTCTTCTTTGCTTCAACGTTGTTCTCTTTTCCCGGTTCTTCATCATCCTCGGTCTCACTATCACTACTCAAGATCTCCTCTTTGTCCATCATACTGTCACCTTGTTCTGCTGCCACAACTGTCACATTCTCATTCCCATTCTCACTCACTGGATTTGTGAAATCTAATTTTGGCTCAGAAGGTGAATCATCCCAAACTCGATCCTTTTTTATCTTTTTTGTAGGCTCTGCCTTGGAACCTTTGTTTACAACAGTATCTGCTTTCTTTCCACCTTTAGCCCTGAGCTTCTGTAGCTTATTTACATCAAAAGCCCCAGANAACATGGATGAGAACCAGCCTTTCTTCTTTGCTTCAACGTTGTTCTCTTTTCCCGGTTCTTCATCATCCTCGGTCTCACTATCACTACTCAAGATCTCCTCTTTGTCCATCATACTGTCACCTTGTTCTGCTGCCACAACTGTCACATTCTCATTCCCATTCTCACTCACTGGATTTGTGAAATCTAATTTTGGCTCAGAAGGTGAATCATCCCAAACTCGATCCTTTTTTATCTTTTTTGTAGGCTCTGCCTTGGAACCTTTGTTTACAACAGTATCTGCTTTCTTTCCACCTTTAGCCCTGAGCTTCTGTAGCTTATTTACATCAAAAGCCCCAGCAGCGGAATTCCTGTTCTCTTTACCATTAACCTGCACTACTCCATTTACAATACTTCCGTTAGAATGCCCATTCTCCTTAACATCCCCTTTCACTTTATCGCCATCTTCACCATCGTTTCCTGAGTCACTACCACCCTTTTTACTGTTGCCTCCATCAGTACCACCCTTTTGCACCTGTCCTTGCTTCTTACCAAGATTATTGTTGACAGGCTTTGCCCCCGGCTTCGATTTTTTGATATCCTCAGCACGAGCCTCGGCCTCTTTCTGGAGCTGCTGGAAAATATCATTGAATTCATTGTATACAGTCTTTTTGGGATCATAAATCTCAGAGAATTCACGTTTAACCATGGCAAGCAACTCATCCACATACAAAAGATGGAGAATCCGCTGATACACAGCGACAAAAACAAGCCCGAGATCGTTGTGGAAAGTCCATTTAAGAGTGTATGCAGCTCCAGGAACATCATAATTGTATGATGCAGCACCTGAACGTTCCTCCAAAAGACACGAACGAATCAATGTGTCAATTGGGGAGCCTCTAAGAGCATTTCCAAGCTCTTTACATGTCCAGAGGATCAAACCCCCTCAAGTGAATATCAGTAACTGCTCTAACATCTCCGAACTCAAATTCAACCCTGCAACCAAAAGTTTGACGTCGAAAGAAAAAAATCTTCAGAATTTAAGGGGGGGAAAACAACTTCAGAGAAAGCAAAAATAAAAACAAAAATTCAGAGAATGAGACAAACAGAGTTGACTTGAATTGTGTGCTCAACAGTTGGGCTTGATATTGATGATCTTTGTGCAAACACTATAGAAGAAAACGATAATCAACATGAAAATGAACCTTATGTGATAGACTTCTTTTATTGACCCTACTTAGTTGGATTGAGTCTTGTATTTGATTGTTAATTAGTTGGCCAAGTTCTTATACTTGTTTTTAGCTAATTGCTTCATGTACCTTTCTTTCTTTTTCGGCCATTGCAGTTACATTGGATCCCCGTTTAAGTAGGGACATCCTATCTCTCATACCATTTTAGTCGTATCACAAATTGAGAAGATTTAGATTCATTGAGAAGAGAGTGACAATACTACATGAGAAGCTAGAACAAGCAATCAGCTCCCCGCCAAAAATACCTACAAAGGCTAACTAGTTAGTTAATTTAAACCAATATAATGACGAGAAAACTTGATATGTTTAGAAGTTAAATACAAGACACCGGCATTTACGATTCTATATACTGTTTTTAGGTTCATATTCACACTTAACTATTTCTTTTCAAATCTTCTTCTATTCAGAGAGGCCTGTTGCAACTGGAGTCCCATGCAAATGATGGAAGTTGTTCGAAACTTCCCTATGGAAGAATTAGATACCAAAGTTGAATCAAATTATGAAACTAGTAATGATAGGATGGTTGCCTTGGTAACTATTCTGATGCATATGTACATAATAGATATATCTTCTTAATTCATTCTTCCAAAAATTAATGACTTTATATCCTATACAATTGTTTTATCCACTTTCAGTAATAGACCATTAGGGTGGAACATGGAAAAAACATATATGGTATCTGATTAACTAAGGCATGAGCATAACATAATTTAAAGTCTGCACTCTACTATTCAATAATAAGAAAAGATTGCAAAATTGAATACGATTATACCAGTTTTGGCGACTTCGATTTCTTCGCCACCAGCTCCCCATACTTAATCCCTAATCCCAAGCCATCGGTCTTAGAGGCAACTTGGTTTGGATACTATGCAAGCGTGCAACAAGTTTTAATTCATCTGCTATTCGTTTATCTAAAGCTTGCTAATCTAGTATTCATTATGTTAGTTTATAGTAGCCAATTAGGAGTAAATAACCTTAACCTTAATCCTATATGTATT